>APFE030248474.1:0-42565 GCA_000404065.3 Pinus taeda
CACTTTTGGCATGACCCAGGTTCAGTATCTGGGATACATTATTGATGAATGGGGGGTGCATGTGGATCCAGCCAAGATCCAAGTCATTTGGGATTGGCCATTTCCAACCACTCTGACAGAGCTCTGCATCTTTCTGGGTCTTGCCAACTTCTACCACAGGTTCGTGTTGGGATTTTCTCATATCACTTGGCCCTTGAGTCAAGTCACCAAGGGAGGAGAGAAAGAAAAATTATTTTGGTCTGAATCTCAACAGAAGGCATTCACAAAGTTGAAATATCGCCTCTGCTCAGCACCAGTGCTCACATTACCAGACTTGCAATAACAATTTGAGGTCGAGATAGATGCCTTTGGCTATGTTATTGGGGCAGTCCTTACTCAACATGGGCATCCAGTGGCATATCACAGTGAGACACTTTTAGAAACAGTCTGAAAGTATCCCATTTATGACAAAGAGATGTATTCCATTGTGTAGGCCTGCTGACAATGGAAGCATTACATTTTGGGGAAGGAAATGGTCATCCTCATAGACCACCGACCCCTGCAGTTCATACAAACCTAAGGGAAATTGCAGAATGATCGACATCAGAAGTGGTCCACATACCTACAACAGTTCCATTTGAATATCAAGTATAAGAAGAACAACACCAATAATGTTGCAGATTGCCGCAGTCGACCACTGATCATGGTGTTAACCATTGTGCTCAATTTTTGTGGGCACGAGACTTCTAATTGGCCACTTCTCTACAAAAGCGACCCAAAATTCAACCACACATACCAGACACTCTTAGAGGGTCAGCATATTCTAGATTTTCACCTCTAGGATGCCCTATTATGCCACCTGGGTCACCTTTGTGTTCCTTCAAGTGAGCATGCCAAGATGATTTGGGAAGAAAACTATAGTCAGGCTGTTGGGCATTTCGGGGTCGAGAAAACGGTGGCAGTACTGTAGAAGTGTTTTTATTGGATGAATCTTCGATAGGATATCGGGAAGTACATCAGATCATGCACTGCCTGCGCCATTTACAAATCGACCATAAAGAAGTAAGGCCTCTATACCCGCTGCCTACCCCTAGTCGACCTTGGGAATCCATCTCCATGGATTACATGTTAGGCCTTCTACTAAGAATGGAAATGACTGTGTTTTTGTGGTCGTCGACAGGTTATCGAAGATGGCCATTATGACAGCCTACAAGAAGAATATCACAATAGAAGCCATTACTAAACTCTTGTTTGAACAAGTGTGGGTACACTTTGGGATCCCACAGTCTGTCATCTCATATCGGGACAACGGGTTCCTCAATACATTTTGTTCTAGTCTCTAGTCGATGTTGGACACCAAACTCATTAAGTGCACAACCTTCCGTCCCCAAACTGATGGCCAGACAGAGGTTGTCAACAGGATGATCATACACATTGTGTGCATGTACAACTCAAAGCATCCACGCACATGGGGTGAGAGCCTCCCTTATGTTTACCACAGCTATAACCGGGCTCTCCATAGCTTGACTGGCCACAACCCTTTTTAGGTGTGCTTGGGATTCTAGCCACTATGTCCCATTGATGTGGCCATGCCATTTGCAGCTACTCATGTAGATTCAACTCATGTCTAGTCCGAAACACATAAGGAAAGAAACTTCATTGAGCACATCAAACATATTCGCCAGTCGGTCCACGACATTCTAGAGAAATCAAATGCCAAGTAAAAGCAGCGACATGATCAACATCAGGTGCCACATAAGTTTTAGGTGGGCAACAAAGTCTGGTTGCATTTGCAAAAGGAATGCCTTACCGGAGCCTATTGGAAACTCAGACCACTTCGATATGGTCCTTACACCATTAGCAAGGCTGTGGGAGACAATGCATTTGAGCTCAACATTCCCCCATTCCTTGGCCTGCACCCAGTGTTCAATGTGGTCTGCCTTCGGCCATACTTTCCACCATTACTAGACACATCCGACATTGCAGAACAAATCACACCCACGAAGTTAAATCCATATTGCATGGAACAAGCTACAACTGATCAGATCATGAACACACAAATTAAATATACTCGCCAGCAAAATATCCAACTATATCAAGTTGTCAAAGAAGGTCAACTCCTTCGCCAGGGCAAGTGGTTCACCAAGGACCAAGTTTAACAGAAGTTTCCTCATCTCATGGAGGAACTCAACACAATGGGGACCATTGCTTCCTAAGGAGGGAGGAATGATCCAGGTGGATATTGGTGGCCACTCGTCAATTCCACTTGGACCCCCACAATTGTTTCTTTCAGCTTTTCAGTTTCCTTAATTGTAGCACAATTTACTTTTTTTAGCAGTTTTTCGGGTCATGAACATCCGTAGCCGCTTTGAGGCCCTAAATGATGTTTTTTTAGGAAAACTGGGAGCAACATGGGTCCATGGACCATGTTTCTCTTACCAAAGTTGTAGTTCTTAGATAAATATTTCTAACGAGATATTATGTGTGTCAAACGGAGATCATATGCCAAAGTTACGACCCCAGGAAGTTGATGTACCAATTCACCGAAACGGGGCCCATCGTTTAGCGTTTCATCTTCTAGGGTTATTTTTTTAGATGTTTATAGGTTTCCATTGTTTCTCAACAATAAATAGGCCTTCGAGCCTCATTGTAACACAGTTCCGAGGCAGGTAGCCACCACATCTCTTCTTAGAGATAAGCTACCATCACCCTAGCTAGTTTATTTCCATTTCTGTCTGTATGCATATTTCAGTATTTCACAGTAATGAAATGAAGCAATATTTCTACTGCATCTCTATATGTATGGTTATATCTATAATTTGTTGTGTTCCTGTTTAAATCCGGATCAGTCAATGTACATACATGTATACAAGTATGCATACATTCACATCATACTAGTGTGCACATTGGTATGACATTCATGCATACATATATACATCCATATCATACAAATTATGTACACTAATACAATGTGTATGTGCACCTGAATTAAGTATGTATAATAGTATTTATAACTAGCATAAGTATGTATACATGCATGATCTATTAGTGTGTATACTAATATGATATGAATGTATACAAGTATGTTAGTGTAAAAACTATCATATACTATGCAAATGATATGTATAGTACATGCTATATACTATAAAATATGCACATATATACATACCATACCAGTATACGTGTTTTTACAACACGGATATATACTTATATGTACATCAATGTAGTTTTAGTATGTATGTTAACATAATATACATATGTATATACATGTCATATCAGTATATGACATGCATGTATACTTGTATTTACACTAGACATGCGTGGTGCATACATCCTTGTGTATAGTATATATACCATGTGTACATAATAGTGTGTACACACCAATGCTAATATGTACATTAATGTAGTTTTAGTATGTATGCTAACATAATATACATATGTATATACATGTCATATCAGTATATGACATGCATGTATACTTGTATTTACACTAGACATGCGTGGTGCATACATCCTTGCATATAGTATATATACCATGTGTACATAATAGTGTGTACACACCAATGTATAATAATAGAAACACCATGTGAGTAGTTCATCGATGAATGAGTTTGTAGTGAGAGCAATATAAGTTGAAAATTTGAAATAATCACTTAAATTTGATCTAATTAGTCCCCACTCCTCCGAGGATGTAGGGACTATTGTAATTGTTTTTTTAGTTTCATTAGTTTGAACACAAAACAAAGATATTTAACCTAATGTTTTTGGTAAATCACTTTGTCCCTCACCTTTTTCTCAATCTATGATGTTCTTCTAACACTTATTTCAACCAATAGGAAATTTAGATGTGTTATTTGGCCTCATCTCAATGCAAGATGCGTAAAAACTTAGGGTAAATGCCAATTGGTAGAGAAAATTTTGGTTTCATTCAACTAATAATAACATTAATTCATAAAAATTTTATGTTTAAAAATTATGAATATTATATATATTTTGTGTGCGACAAGGGTTTTCATATGGCGCATACAGATGGCTCACACTCTGCAGGTCAATACTACACTTGTCTTCAAGGTACGAGAAATCCACTTGTCTTCATGGTATGTGCACTTGTCCTAAGGGTAAGGACGTCTTTTCATCTTCAATCATCCGAGGTGGCTACCAACATAATAAAAGTTGGTGGGAAGCCATAAGAGTGCATACATGATCTCCAATCGACAGGAAGACTTGCAAGATTTTCGTTTCATCTTTGATTAGAGACTTTTTGTTACGAAGGGAATAATTGGTTTTGAGTTGAAAGAAAGATGCAATTTATTGCACTCCACTTGCAAGAAATTCTTCTTTAGTCATAGAAATCACCATCTCTCAGTCATAGGCCTACTTAGAGTTTGAACCAAAGAAACAAAAATAACTTATTTCCCAGAAATAGAAATAACTTATTCCTTGGTACGACTCTTCCATATTCTCCCATAGTTATAGAGATTATAATTGTGACAAAGACATTACTTGTATTTGAATTTTGAGTTGCATTTTCTTTCTGACTTTGGAGTTGTGCTTATTGTCATGTCTCATTGGATTTGCATTTTTCTTTTTGACCTTGAAGCTTATCCTCAAGGCCACCACTGGTCTCCTACCTTCCAACCCTTCCAAGGACTACATAAAGCTCAAAATGCTATCATGAAACATTTTTCAATTCTACCATTGATGGTTAGAAATATGGCATCCTTCAAAGAAGAAATGAAAAAATATTGATTGGGTTTATTGCCATCATTCAATCCTCAAAGGTAAATGAGTTTTACCCAAACTTTTTCTTCATATAATATAATTGTTATTCAAAGCTTAATTCTATTAATATTTTTACAATTAAATTCCCTTTGTATTCGAAGAGTAGACATAAAGCATTGATTTTGTAGCTTGAAAAGAAAGAAATGAGTAACAAACTTAGTTCGGATATCACCACATTGGTTTTTCACCGCTATTGTTATCACCTTGGTTCTAGTTGGTTCCTTGACTCCCAGGTTCCTATGGGTCAGAACACTTGATCTTTGTTGATTGGTTGGCCCTTGAGCTACAACATGCATGGAGATAATTAGATAAGTAATAAGCCCTCACTAAAGTTCATTCATAAGAGAAGTTGTCTGACTTTAACCCCTATTTCTATGCTCATGTATATATTTGTAACCCATGTTTCATTTATTATACAATGGAAATAAGCTCATCTTTTATTAATTATGTGCAAATGGATGTATTATATCCAACATAATGTCTAGAAAGGAGAATCAACATTCTACATTTTTTCCTTAAAAATAAGGCAGAACTAGTGTACTAGTGTATTTCCCAAGTTTCTTACATTCATGACACTAATTTATGTTGTTAACCCAATGTCTGTTACCTTTTTATATTGCTGTAAAAAATGATAAATGTTCCATGTTCTGTGGAGAAAAATAACTTTCCTAGACTCAACTGGAATCTTTGTTGTTTCCTTTATTTTATTATTATATATGTTTGAGTTCTATAAGAAGAATCGATCGAATAAATCTTTCCTAAAGCTGAATCTAACTCTGAGACACTTTCATCCTTTGGGATCTTCCAATATTTCTTCCCTCTGGGCATCGATACAAATCAAGATCTCTAAGAATAACTTCTAAACTTTACTCTCCACTAAGTCCTCATTTGCCTCTCTAGAGGCAAGGTGTAACACCTAAGAGAGCATGAGCACTAGTTCACAATATTTTTTTTTCGAGTTCCTACACATGGTGTTTCATACCCAACAATACTAATAACAGGGGGAGTATCCTAGTAAGGATATAAGTGAACAACACCACCCAAGAAATTTGATGGACTAATTTTGTAGCTACTATCACTACATAGGTTGACACCCTCCTCCTAAACTTGGATTTGGATTCACTCCATGCTTGGTACTTGTAATGGTTGATCATTGTTGTGGAAGGATCCATGCATTTTGCTATGTAACCTTATTTAAGCTGAAAATAATGAATCACTTTGAACAATGAAGAATGAAGAGAATATAGCAACACTATCAACTTGTGGAATTATTGATTCTTTTCTTTGCGTGTGTAGCCCTTTGTGACTCTTCTCTCAAGATGCCTTTTTCAGGCCTAGAGGTCAAAAGTTCTTGCATTTTATGGAGATTTTTCCAATTGACCCAACTATGCTAAGGATATTATCTGTCTCCATGACCAAGGATTCCAATTCCTTTTTAGCAATCTAGGTTGGATTTGATCTGAATCCAATCATGTTTTTGTATTGGGTATCATTCGCCAAAACAATTGCCCATTTAGAAGAAAAAATAAATTCACATACATCTATATAAATTATCTATTTGCATCTGTTTTTTTCCATTAAGACACACTGTGAAAACCCAACTTCTTGAGTATTGACTGAAGGCCATGGACCCCTTATCACATTGTATTTCTGCAGGCCAATACCCATGGTTTCCTCTAGCTTTGACATTGTGGACTCTATAACCTTTGACCCTGTGACAAAGCTGCTTGATCTGATTCCAAACCTACTTAGAAATTGTGATAAAATGATATTGGAAGATGGTTTAGGTGAGATTACATCGCGAAGTGCATGCAAGCTAGCATGTGGGGTTCATGCAACCACATGAGGTTTAAGTGCAAGAATTTTTTATATCTATATCTATTTTTTAATTGTCATATTATTTCATTTAATATTTTTTTTTATAACTTTTAATTATTTTCTCTTCCATTTAATTTTTTTGTTTCTTTCTTTGTTTTTATTATTTTATTTCAATGATCCCCAAGATAACATGTCCTTAATATTCTATAGTTTCTCAATATTTGTATCTAATTTGTGAATTTGACAACCTAGTGAGAGCAGTCTCATCTATGTTTTTCAATTAGTTCTTTGGTTATTATCTGTTATAATTGTTTTCTTAGCACTAATCTGGTTTTTCTCTTAGTATGGCATAGTAGGAGATAAGGAAGCATCCTTGCGACCAATTTAAGTACAAGGTTTTGCGGGTATCTTGTTAAGATCCAATGCCAGTTTTTATTAGTTTCTAAAGAGATTATTGATGTGAGTTTCATTTATTTGTTTGGTATGAAATCAAAAGCTATTTTCACTAGTCAATTGCTTTAGCAGATCTCTATTTGCATTTATAGGTTGTAACTAAATGTATTCTTGATGCAACCATTTTTATGTCAGTTACATGTCTGCCCTACATAATTGGGAGTAACAATTTATGAAGAAAATAATTCAACCTAATTGATATTGAAATTATACAATATTTTTCTTCGTACCATGTTTTGGTTGTTAAATTTTAACGCTTTTAGGCTCGAGTCATATTTGCGAGTTTGTCTTGCTAGTATACCTTGCACTTGTGAGTTAATGCTAGTAAGATTGACCTAATACTATGTCTTAATGCTATCTCTAAAAGAGAAACACATAAAATGTTTTTTCTGAACCAATTTCATGGCTAACAAACCAAGAAACCTCTCAACTATCAGAGAATCGATGACATTTTGTAGTATGTAACATCACCTATGTACTTTGAAATGGATTAATGAATGTTCTAAATGTCCATATTAATGCACTTTTTGTTTATTTACAATGATTTTCTTTTTCAATTTCTAAGTCCCAATCAACTCTTACCTTATTCCTTGTTGAGTCGAGTTTGATATCTTCGTAAATGCAAATTCATTTATAGCCAAACATTTTTACCAAACCTTGAAAACCTTGAAAGTCTTCTATATTGAAATTTATTATTTGTAGAATTACTTGTTAGCTTTTCCATTTTTTGCTGGATTACATACCAACAATATTTGATAGATTTAGTGAAAATGTTATTATTGATGGCTTTAATGTCAATTTGGGCCTATGGGATACTGCAGGTACCTTTCTTAAATTTCCTAATTGTAACAAGATGTTTGGATAATTATTGCAATTCATGCATACATCTTCAAGGATTTGAGCTTTTGGTTTCAAGACTTTCTGTGGAAGATTTTTGTATTTATTCATTATCGTTTTATTGTTTATTGTGATTAATTATGTATGTGTTTGGAGTGACTTAAAAGTTTATATGACACATGTTTGAGGATGATTTTTGATATTTGACTCTCCAGGCCAAGAGGATTACAATAGGATGAGGTCACTTAGTTACAAAGGAATGGTTGTGTTTGTATTTGCATTTTCACTAATTAGCTTGGCTAGTTATGAAAATGTTTCTAAGAAGTTATTGATATTAATTTCCATACCATTTACAATCCTATTTTTTTCACATAAAGACCATTGAATAAGTTATTATTTTGCTTATTTTGTTTTTTTTCTTGAGTGCATCAAAATACTCCTAAAAGTTTTGTGATTTGATTTTTTTCTAGTGGGTACCTAAGTTAAGGCATTATTATCCTAGTGTGTTGGTTATTTTAGTTGGAACCAAGTTAGGCAAGAAAACCTATGTTCACCAATTTGGTTGCCTTAATTGCATTGAGTAAAGAGGAATTTTCCTAAAGTGAATGCAATTTCTTATAACTCAATATGCTTTTTCTAGGTCCAAAGAATTTTTTTAAGACAATTTCTTTTATGTTGAGACTGCTCATTGCTTCATATACTCCATGTATTTGTTGCATATTGTCCAGACCCGTTGCGAATGATGCAAATGTGCTTTCACCATGCCCATTGATGTTTGTTTTATGGATTGAATCATGAAATAACATCTATGACCATTTTTGGAGCCAGTCAAAACATGCGTCCATAATAAACAGAGGTGAACATAGTACATATTGTTGGCACTGCTTCCTAAACTTGAGCAGGCACTTTGGTTGGCTTGATGGTTTACCAAGGGCTTTCAGTCAACTAATTACGCACTCAAGGAAAGGCTTTCTACCTCGCAACCCCCCTTGTTTCCTTTAAACTATTCTCAATTTCTTATTATCTACATTGATATTATGACATTGGGAATTTAATTTATTGGGTTTTTAAAGGCATGTTTTTTTGACATTTGGATATGTTTTATGCATGCCTTTTAAGAGTGAGAGTAGTTCAAAAATTGGGATTTAGTATGTAATTAACCATGATTAAATCGATAAGCAATTGATAGGTTAGGTAGAAATGGGACATCCTAAATACTTTTAAAATTTTTATGCATGCTTTTTAAGAATAGAAATAGTTCAAAAATTGGGACTTAATGTCTTAGTACCATGATTAAATTGATAAGTAATTAATAGGTTAATTAGAAATAAGACATCCTAAATACTTTTAAATTTATAAGAAATTGATAGGTTAGTTAAAAATGGGGCATTTTAAATCTTATAAATAGTTTTGGGTAAAAGCATGGAGTTGGGTTACACTTTTTGGCAAGGGAGGGTGTGTTTAGGTGAAAAAAGGGGGATCGACCAAGCATTTTAAGCACTCAATCGAGTTCCTTGAGTGCTTAAAAATATCTTGATCGAGGGTTTAAAACAAACCATATATCATGCATCACGACTCAATCAAGACTTTATTTTCTATTAAAACACACGGTCACAGTCTGCTTGTGTCATTTCTCCACAGATTGCGGATAAACAAAAACTTGACTAAGGTATCAAAGCTTGATTGAGCGATTGAACCATGGAGCAACCCAACTGACCTCGCCAAAAACCACACTAATGTCCCAGAGGCTCAATCCATGGTCGGTTTCCTCTCCTTTTTGTCCTTTTTATTTAATTTTTCTTGCAAAATTAAATAAATTAATTTGAAAAAAAGGTTACCATACAAAACCATGAAAACTACAAAAAACCTTCAAAACAGCTAAAACAAACTTAGAAAACCACAAAAACAACCCTAGAAAATCACTAACAACCTAGAAAACCACAAAACTACCAAGAAAACACTTCAAAGCCACCAAAAGAGCTATAATTTAGGTTTTATTTTTTTTTCTTACTTGCAATTTGATATCATGTTTATTATGAATGATTTTGTTTGTTTGTTTTTTTGAATGGCAAAAACATTATTTTCTAATTATCTTAGGTTTTAAAGTTATTCGTTAGGAATTTAGTGAAATAAATTTTCAATTTATTTAATTATTTGAAATGCATTTTAAATTTCAAACAAATTTGACAGAAAATATGCCCCAAAGAGCTCCAAAACTGAAAAAAAAAAAAAAAATGAACTATAACCAGTAAATAAATAAGGAGCTTGAGGTTGACATGATGAATATGGTTGCTCATGGTGAACATCTATTTATCAAAAAAGAAATTTTATTTATTATTTTAAATTTAAATTAATCTACAACTTAAATATTTTTGAAAAATTAGTATGTTATGATTAGTTTAAAAAAATATTACTTAAATAAAATATCAATCTTTAAAGTTCAAAATCCAAAAAGAAAATTTTGTTATTTAATTAGATTTTATTAACTATATATATAACAAAACATAACTTAGTTATGGAAAATCAATGTTATAGAGTAGTCCACCAGTTCTGTGAACATGGACTGGAAAGTAACAAATTGAAACGATGGAACCTTACCATTTTTCAGCAACCAACCTAGAACAACTAGGTAGTTTAGTGTTTAATAGAGGAACTGAGCAAGCAAAAAATCTTATTTAATGAGGATCAGGACCATCTAAGATGAGGGAAAAAAGAATGAGGGGATCTCAATATTAAGAAAGAGAAATTATATCTCAATGATGGATACACTGGTATAACTGACCCTTCATGGAGAAAATTATGGATGTCTGCACATTGGCCAAAAATAAAAAATTTCTTACGCCAAATTTTACACCAAAAGTTTCTAACCTAGGAGAATCTAATCAAGACAAGATATATAGGAGCCTCATGGTTTTACCTCTGTGAAAATGCAAAAGATAATATTAACCATCTATTGAATATCTACAACTATATGGAGGTGTTATGGGACTGGATGACTTTCATCTTTAGACAAACATATTGGAACAGGGAAAATATACAAGAAACTGTAAGGAAATGGAGATTGCAGTATACAAAAAAAGAGGTGGTGAACCCACCTAGAATTTGGCACTGAGTTTCATCTTTTGGGCAAGGAGGAAGGAGTGCAATCGATGAATATTTCGTGATAAGAAGCTCTCAGTTGACAACCTGGTGGAAGAAATAAGGTGTAAGCTAAAAGAAACACTAACTAGATGAGGGAATCAACCTACAGAGGAATAATAATCCCCCAAGGAAGCATGAATTTTAAAGTACCTTGATCTGGAATACCTGAGTGTACAGGGGCACCTTCCAAGAGAACGCGATTTCTAGTTGGGATCTGTGGTTTGGTTGGTTCCTCCTCAAGGTTTCCTTAAGTTGAAATTTTATGGGGTGTCGAAAGGGAACCCTAAAAAAGTAGGGGTTGGAGGAGTCATACGAGACTGGACATGCCAAATATGAAAAGTATATTTCATAAACTTGGTTCATGCTTCAAATAATGCAACATAATTCCAAGCCTTTGAGTATGGGCTAAAATTGATGGTTCAAGAAGGAATGGTAAATGCCACAGTTGAAGGAGACTCATCGTTAGTAATCCAAGTGATAGGTATGCTTCAATGTGGAACACAGATAAGAAAAGTAACATGAAATTGGCACTTGACATAGTTAATTCAACGCATACAAAAACATTTGCAGGTGCTAAAAACCATGGACTTCACCCTTGTCTGAAGATCAATGAATGTGATGGTGGAAATCTTGGAAAATGAAGGTGTAGGGAGCTTCCATATGTTGATCAGTATGGCATCGGCGGAGCTATCAGACGGTTGCTAAAGGTTGATTGTTGTAAGTTGGCAGAGTGAGATAATTCTACGTCACTAAGGTGGGAAAATACAGAGGAGGTGGGCCAAATCAGGGTAGCAACCCACCTGACCATGCAAATGAATAAATTCTCATAATGGAAATATTAGTAGGGTGTAATCGGGATGCAGGAAGGGATATGCGTTTGCAGTGTAAGGACAAAATGATGGTTGATGATGGAGAGGAAGGGATTTCCATCATAATATTTCGTCATGTAGATCGACTCATTGATAAGAGAGAGCAACAAGAGGAGTGGGATGGTACGACATCAAAATGGGCAACATAAAAGAGTAGGTTTATGGTGAATATTACTCTATAAAAACTATGAGGAGGGGTGAATGATAGGGATAGTAACCACAGGCACACACAAATGAACAAAAACATCTTTGGTAGGTTAGAGTTATCGAAAATGGAGAGGAAAATTACTCAAAATTCGTAAAGGAAAGGCAAGTCATTGATATCGCCTTTAAATTGGGGTTTGGGAAAAATCATTTTCAACCTTAGGAAAAATGAAGAATGGTGGTGAAACCAATGTCTTAGTGAGTGCAATGGGAAAGGTTCGAAGTGTGAGGGGTAGTCCAAGGGGTAGAACTAGAGCTGATGCATAGGGAAATGGTTCCAGCAAGCAGCCACGCATGGAGGTGATAGTGAGGGCTATTGCTGATAATTACCATGTGACAATGCCGCATAAAGGAAATGAAAGAGCTAAAGTCTAGGAGAATGAGGTTCAAAGGTAATGAAGGGTTATCATGGATAACAGAATCAAGGAGGAATTGGATTGCATTATCGATGCCAAGAAATCCAAAACATGGACAACTATGTATCATAAAACTTTAGACACTACATGGCACATCAAGACTCTAGTGGGAAGTTGCAAGTGGAGGTAGCAGAGGAGAGGGGTAAAATGAAACTAGATACAAAGATTCAGTTAAGGGCTATAGACTAACACTTCAGTGAAATTGAAGAAGTCGTGAAGGGTTTGATGAATATAGAAGAACTAGAAGATGGTAGAATTGGAGATATGAATATTATGTTTTCAATATATCTTTAGTGTATTGAAAATTTGGATATTATGTCGGGGAAGCGAAAGGTGCTTGGGCCCATTTGAGGAAATACAGAGTTCGTGAGGCCAAAGATGAAGAGTCCATCCACTGACTGCTACAGAGGTTCCAATGAAGGTCCCTATGGCAGTTCCTGATGTGGGTCAAGAGGTGACCTCAACCCCAGCCAAATGAGGTATGAGTAGGGGGAAACCCTCTTTCAGTTGATCATGGAAATGACTAGTTTTATTGTTAATTTTGTTTTTTACTTTTATAGGCAGTATAGTGGTACTTTTGTTAAGTCTAGGTTTGTAGAACAAAGATGGAAATATATTCAGATAGGTAGACCTGCCTATCGTAGTAGTAGGAAAAGTCATATTTTTGAACCGTGTAAGAGATACTAGAGATAAATATATGATGGTGTTCTTGGACAAGAGTGCGATCAAGACAATCTTTTTCTACAGTTGGTCTGGTTTCCAATCTGGCAGACCAACTCCCATTTTTGTACTCTATGCTTATTTGGTAATATAATGAATCCTTGGTGACCTATAAAAAGAAAAAAAAACTATAACATAACATAGTTCTATAACTATTTAACATTAATATATATATAATATATATATATATATATTATTTTATATATATATATATAATATATTATATATATATATATTATATATATATTTTATTATAACTATACATCACATAGCTATAGATATAGTTCTATATATTGTTTATAATCTACATAATTCTGTATTATTTACATAACACAAGATATATAATATGTATAGTATATGTTATGTATATTATAGTATATTATATACATATACATATACATATACATATACATATACATAGATGTATATCACTATATAACTTACTATATATATTAACTTATAACTATAACATTCTATAACTATAATTATAGTTATATATATATTTTTTAAACATAACATATTCTATAATTATTTTAACATAACACACACACATATATATAGCATAACATAGCATAGCATAGCATGTAACATAAATAAACTATTAACTATAGTTCATAATTGTTATATTATATAACATAAATATAAATATATTTAACTATTATAAATTTATAACATACATAATTTATTATTATAGTTTTATATATTGTTTATAACATAATATTTTTCTATAGCTGTCTAACATAACATCACACACACACGCACACACACACATATAACATGACTACAAATAACTATAAATTATGTATAACATAACATTATAACTATAACATAACATAGCGTAACATGTACAACATAACTATAACATTTAACATAGCATAACTATTTAAAACATAACACACACACACATATTAAGTTCAAGTTTCAACAATCCAACATTGATAGATACATTCAATTCATCATGAAAAGTGCATTTAAAATGAAAAAAAAAACATTTTGAATCTTTTCTAACTTGTACGATATTGCTTCATTATGTAGTGTGTTGTACAAGAAACATTGTCTTCATGTGCTTGCACCTAGTACATATCATGTGTCAAAGTCAAACATTATAATAACTTAAATCCTATTGGGGTATCTGGTTGGCATGAAATTTTATTAATTTTGCAAATATGTTTTTATTTTATTTTATTTTATTTTATTTTATTTTATGAATAAAATGCATTGTTTAGAAATGGGAAAAGTGTGAAGATAGATTTGATCACTTCTTTCAATTGTGTTTACATGGAACTCAATACTTTGGTTGATGAATTATCAAAAAATGGACTCTAAAGTTTAGGACTTCAGCCTAGATTATTCTACTTGACTTTAGAAATGATTTTCTTATCAACATTCTTTCTCAGTCAACATTTTTTTCTTGGATTAGTTTATATGTATTATATATAATAGTTTGGTATTATATGTAATAGTTTAGTCAACATTTTTTGCTTGGATTAGTTTATTTATATTATAAGTAATATGTAGAGGCATCTCCTAAACGCCCCCAACCGCAAACCATCAGAGTGTGGGGGTGTTTTCTATACATGTTGAGGCTTGGAATAGATCATGTAGCCCAGCTAAAGTGTGTGTTCGCCACCCAACCGCAAGCCATTAGAGTGTGGGGGCATTTTCTATACATGGTCAGGCTTGTGATAAATCATGTAGTCCACCTAGAGTGTGTGTTCCACTAATAGATCCTACCTCTAATGCTAGTCGAAGTGTTAGAGGCAATGTTTTCGTCTCTGTTTATGATCATGCCACTGATAGTGGATCTTGTTCACGTGTTTAAGGTACGCCTCCTGCATTTTAAAATCTTATTTGAACTTTATGTGTTTATGTCTTAAAATTTTCTTTAATTTTTAAATCATCTTCAACTAATGCGTTTTAATTTATTGTAAATGTTTTTTTTTTTTTTTCTAAATTATGCTAAATTCTATTACTGAAACATAATGGTACAATGACGCCATAGCCTTTACCTGTCCATGCCCTAGTTTGGGCCAAAAACTATCAAAATAAGGTCTAGACTGCCCATAATGGGAAACGACTCCAGTTCAAAAATAAAGTTGCAGGTGTTATCTTACTGCTTACGCAGGGGAAACCAACAATTACGCATAATATTTAACCAATTTTTCAGAAAAATAAGAAAAATCATCAAAGTAACCATATGACAACAAATTTTCTAAAAACTCTGAAAACATAAAAAAACCATAAATCTCAGAACCTGAGACTCGAAGCCACGTGGTGGATTGTGTGGCCGGCCAAGTTGCAGGCTGGCAAGCTGGGTGTTGCGCGACAGCGATGGGTGTTCCTCAACAATGAAACATCTGTATTCATCCCTGTCGTTGTTTGCTTGTGTTGCACCTATGTCATCTTCCCGCTGCTCTGGCTGTTCCTCCATGAAAAAACATCTATAAGGATCCATGTCATTGTGTGCTTAATGGTCATGGCCCTTCTCCTTCCCAGTTTTCTTGTCCAGAGGAGTGTCCTTCTTCACCCTAGTGCATTGTGTGCTCCTTTTGACCCTGGTAGGCTTCGCACTAGTATGGCTTCCTTCGATTGTGGTAGGCTCCTCCTCATGGAAGGTAATGGAGATGGTGGTGGTAACGATGGTCTAGTTTAGGGAGCAACGATAGATGAAGTTAACTGAGTGGAGGGACGAATGAGAACTTGAGGGAATTTCCCTGGGTGGTGAGTCAGGGTGCATTAAGTGGAGGCGGAGAGGACGTGAGCGGTTTCTGCCACTGCGTGTGTTTGGGTATCGGCCTAAGGTTAGTTGAGCCGAAGGAAAGGAAGTTTCAAAGGCCGAAGAAGGAGGAGAACAGGGCAATCTACCTCTATTTCCCCCTTTGCGACTGTGCATTCGATGGCAAGTTCTGGGCATATTCACTACAGGGGTAGGAGAAAGACTGAAGGGAGATGGCTTAGAGTGAAGTGAGGGTGTAGTAGGTTCAGAGGTTGGCTCAGAGGAAGGATTATCTACAAACATAGGGTGGAAGATGAAATTACAGACCAAGCATTGAGTAAAATGAATGCCCGGGTCACGATTAATGCAACAATGAATGCTGCATCACCTGCCTGTAGCAGTGCGAGAGCTTGGTTCCGCTGTTTCCAGAGGAAAATGGAAATGCATAGGCAGGGGATTAGAGACTGAGGCGGTGGAGGTAAAATCACCAGAGTTCGTCATTGAGCTAAGCCGAGGCGGGTAGATGTAGTCAATTTGAAGACAGTGCCGGCTTAATTGCCATTTATGGCCATTGTTAATGCGTTTTATGGAATGGTGTGAAAGATTATGGATGACCATGTGGCTAGGCCATTTTCCGTCCCTTGCTTCCGCCATTCCTTTAACTGTGATGTGCACCCGCATTCGGGAGGTGGCTTCCTTGTGCACCAGGTCAGTGCAGTCTTGTATTTGAGTTTGGTCATTTAAAATGTTGATGGTTCTAGAATGGAGTACTTGATCAAGTTCAAATCCTATGCTTGCCAGTAGATCAACAACCTTGTTTCTCTCTCTCTTGACGTGAATGAAAGTGGTGGCTCTTCTATTTTTCATCCATTGCTCTATTAGTTCTAGACTGGCCGCTAGTCTCCAGCTGGTGGCAACTTTCGATGCTGGGGTTCCCATTTGTATTTGGGAACCATGTTGATGATAATTTGAGAGTCCCCTTCTATTATAATAGGATAGAAGTTATGTCGATGAGCTAGATTCATACCTTGCCATAATCCTTCCAATTCTGCTGAGTTATTTGTGTCCCATCCAATTGAACCAAAGTAAAATAGTAGAGGTTTGCCTGCATGATTTCTAAATATTCCTTTGTGTCCTACTTTTCCTGGGTTTCCCTTTGAGGTGCCATCAATGTTTAGTTTGATCACATTTGTGGGAGGGGGATTCCAACTTGAGGGCTGCTTGGTGATGATGGTGGCTTTGTTGTAATTGTTCTGACCTTGTGGGATCCAAATTTTCCAGTTTTCCCAAATGCTCTATTCCTGTGCCTGAGTGGGGAGGTCCTCTACTTTCCATTGTTGGAGTGCCAGGATTTCTTGACTGTTTTGGCATAAATTGTTCCAGATGATTTCCAATGGAGTGCTTTGATTTTTGAAAATTCTTTTGTTACTTTCCTTCCAAATTGCCTAGTAAAATAAGCCCCGAAGGATTGTCCAGAGAGAGTTTAGAAGGTTGATGTTGTATGGAGCAGGGGCCCAGTTGCGAATGGTGCTTTTGATATCCCCTGATATTCTGCACAGTCGTTGACACCTGAAGGTGAGTTTTTCCCATAATTGGTTAGCCATGTGGCAAGAATCCATGAGATGTTGAATGGTTTCTCCTTGTTTCTTGCAGTTAGGACAATATGAGGGTCCTTGGAATCCTCTTTTAATTGGATTGTCCCAAGTGAGGATTTTTTGATGATATAGCAGCCAAGTGAAGATAGAGACCTTGGGCCATATTTCGATAGTCCATAAGCGTGTCCAAACAGAATCTGTTGGTTCTTGCGTTTGGAGCATCAACTTATATTCTTCTTTTGTTGTGTATATCCCTTTTGGAGTGTATGCCCATCTCAAAACATCTTTTCCATTTGTACATCTGATTTTTCTGCTAGTGAGCTCCTTGTGCAAATCTTTGTGGTAGTCTTCCATTTATTGTTGTATTATCTGTTCTGTTGGTTTCCATTGCTTGAAGCCTTGTTTGATATCTTGATTTGCGTGCTTAGAGACTTGATCTGTTTGGTCGATGTTATTGCTTTCAGGATTTTGAGGGGGGAGGACTTCTAATATTTTGGGGCGCTATTGTTGTGAGTCCGCCCAAAATCTTGTAGTTCTCCCATCGCGAATCTCCCAGAAGCTGTGTTGTTGTATTAACCCTTTATGCTGTTTGGCTGCATTCCAGATTAGAGAGCCTGTATCTGTATTGGTAATTCTAATTAGCTCTTCCTGCAATCGATTATTCATATATTTTGCAGTCCATAGTTAGGCCTAGGGCTTATGTGGGGTTGACACCCATTACCACCATAATCTTGCTCCCATCCAAGAGTTGCTTTGTTGAGGATCTCATAGTCCCAGACCTCCCTGCTTTTTTGGTGTGTAGACTGTTCCCCATTTTACTAGCGCCCATTTGCGATTTTGCCCTGAGGAACCCCAGAGAAAGTTGTGTTGCAGTTCTTTTATCTTTTTGATCATCCATTTCGGTGTTGCAAGAACTGAGAAAAGATACAGAGGCATAGATTGCAAAACCAACTTTATCAAAATAAGCCTACTTGCCATGTTGAGAGCTCTGTAAGTCCAAGATGATAGTCGACCTTCAAATTTCTCAAGGAGGTGCTTCCAGGATGTATGCTTTAAGGTTGAATCTATCAGAGGAACCCCCAGGTATTTAGATGGAAGTTTGGCTTGTGAGAAGCCTATGATTCTGGCAATGCTTCTTTGGGTTGTAAGGGGGTATGGAAGAAGAAAATTTGAGATTTTACAGTGTTTATTGTGGTTCCTGAGGCCATTGAAAGAATGAGCTTCATGAACAGAGGGGTGACCAAACAACATATTGTCGTCCACAAATTGTTGATGAGTCATGGCAGAGGTTCCATGGGCAGAGATGCCTCTGAGGTCGTGGGAGTGAACATCTTGCTTTATAAGGCATCCCAAACCTTCTGCCATGAGTATAAAATGGAAAGGAGATAATGGATTGCCTTCACGAATTCCTTGTGAGGGGGAGTAGTGACTAGATTGGACACCGTTAACTAAGATAGAGTAAAAGGTGGATGAAATGAGATTCATAACCCACCTGACTCAGGTTGGGCTGAAGCCGAACGCAGTAAGCATTTGTTTTATGTAGGCCCAATTTAATTTATCAAAAGCTTTAGATAGGTCAATTTTGAGAAGTATACTTGCTTGTTTGTTGCTCTTTAAGGAGTGTATGATTTCATGAGTCAGGATTATGCCATACAGAATTTGACGTCCTTCTACATAGCCAAATTGTTCCGACAAAATGAGGAGTGCGAGAAACGGTTTGAGACGGTTGGAAATGACCTTCGAAATGATTTTGTATATGACATTGCAAAGGGTGATGGGTCTGAACTTCTCCAGAGTGCTCAACTGATCTTTTTTGGGGATGAGAGCTATGAATGTTGCATTGAGAGAAGGAAGAAGCCAATGCATAGTTCTGGATTCTTCTACTACCTTCCATACCTCATTTTTGATAAGATCACAAAAGTGATGGAAGAAGATCGAGGTAAAGCCATCCGGTCTGGGAGCTTTCCCATCTTTTAGTTGAGCTGATGCTGATTCTACTTCCAACATAGTAACAGGTTGCAGTAAGAGCTAATTTTTCTCTTCTGTTATGAGTTTTGGAATATGATGGAGAATTTCGTTTATAGCAGTCAACCTATCTATTGGCAGCTCTTGATGTACCAGTTTGAAATGGTTGATGATCTCTTTCTCAATGTTTTCATGTTTCTCCATTCGTACTCCCTGTTGATTCTGAAGATGTGCAATGGTGTTATTCATTCTTCTCTGGATCATAGTGCAATGAAAGAATTTGGTGTTTCTTTCACTTTCTTTTAATCATCTGATTCTTGATTTTTGTTTCCAGAGCATTTCCTCTTGCTTCCTTCTTTCTTCTAGTTGCGTGAGAAGAACTTGTTCTTGAATTACCAATGCCTTGGTTCAACCTCCTTCAATGATCTTCTGCTGTAGCTCTCTCATGCTTTGCTCAAGCATTTTTTGACCTTGAAATATATTGTCGAAGGTGGCGTGATTCTAGTGTTTGATTTTCTTTTTGAGATGCTTTAGCCGTTGTTGGAATTGATACATAGTTGAGCCTCCTGAAAGGGGGAAGGTATCCTAGGCTAAATTGACTATATTTTTGAAATCTGGGTGGGTGAGCTAGAATGTTTCAAATCTGAATGGTTTCCTGATTGAGTCTCCAGGTCTTGTCCATTGAAGGGAAATGGGCCAGTGATCTGAGCCTGCTAGGGGGAGAATTGAAGCAGTAATGTCACCTCCCAAATGTACTAAGTTATCTGAGATTAGGAATCTGTTCATATTGGATGCGATTTGTTGAGAGATTGAACTTTTATTTTTCCAAGTGAAAATACTATTATCAAATGGTAAATCTATTAGCTAGTTATTTTGGATTAGACTTTGAAGCCTCTACTTTCACTGTCCAATTTCATTGTGCCTCCTTTATTTTCCTCCCGTTTGGTAATCATATTGAAGTCACCTCCTATGATCCAAAGTGGATGGATTCTTGTGGAATCGAGAGTTTCCAGCGTTTTTAGCAGTGCATTCTTTTACACAGGACCTTGAGGGAAGTATACATTTGTCAAATGACCATGTATGTTGGTTCCTATGATGTGAAATGTGGTCGGAATGAGATGATGAGAGAAATGAAAGTCGGTGAGTGAAATGTTTTGTGTATTCCAGGCTATAGCAAGCCCTCCCGATGCTCCAAATGCATCTACCGTAACAATTTGGCATCCCGGCCAAGCTTTGGATAAAATAGAATTTAATATGCTATTGTTACATTTTGTTTCCTGCATGAAGAGTAAATGGGGTTTTTCATGGGCAATCATGTTTTTGAGCATCCTATATTTCCTCAGACTGTTGAGTCCTCTTACATTCCATGAGATGAGCTTCATGGTTAACCAGTTGGTAATGATCTGTAATATTTGGTCAATTTGGAGCACCTGCCGAACTCCACTAACATTTCCCTAATGCGGATGGTGCATTGTAAATCTGTCTTTCTGCCTCTTTTCTTTCCATCTTTGGTGGTGTGTTTCCCATCCTAGCTACTTCCTTGTTGTATGCCCAAGGTTATTTGTTGGTGTACTCTTGAGAGTACTACTTCCATATTTTCGAGCTGCATGTTCGGTATTTTGTCAAACTCTTTCTTTTTGCAAGCTTGTTCGAGACCAAAGATGTCTAGGTCTCCTAGATCGAAGCTCTTTGGCTCTTCTTCCATGTGACTTTGTTGACTACTTTTAGCCATGCTATGGTTTGTTTTGAGTGGGTCTGTCATAAAATTGTCAATGTCTATTCCTTTTTCTGACCATATCGCTTTGTCTTCTTCTTGAAGGGGGGCAGGTTGAGAAGTTGCTAGATGCTGCTCTGAGTTTATCCCCAGAGGAGGTTGACTAAAAGCATTGGGAATGGGAATGACGGATGACTTAGAGGTTGGAGCAGAGGTTGTCTTAACCATTTTGGAAGGATCTAATTCTTGCATATCTAGGTTTGATAGAAGATCAAAACTGTTGCTAGTGGATGGTGCAACAAAGGTGGGCATGGTGGGTTTTTGTGTATGGGGGGGTTTTTTGGTATGCTTCTTTCTATTTGTGACTTTGGTGAACCCTTCAGAGTCAGATTTTGCCAGGTGGTCTGAGGGTTTAGGAGAGGCATTTAAGGGGCACTCACAGAATAAATGTCCATGAGCATGACATTTCCTGCAGCTAAAGGGCACATGTTCATAATCTATGGGTTGAATCCATTCAAAGTCATCATGAAGGAGACTTACCGAGTCCATGAGTGCTTTGCTGAGTCGCATGTAAACGCATATGCGAGCATAAGATGTGTACTGGCGGACCTTCATTTCATCTACAATCTTTATGAACTCTCCTAGCCCATTGCCGATAGCTTTGAGTGATTCTTCATCCCAGTATTCCAAAGGTAAGGAGTACATGCGAATCCAGTTTGGTGCCCAGTTGAAGTCTTCTTTGTCTAGGTTAAATATTTCTATCCAATCTCTTAGACATAGACCCACGACACTAAAGAAATAGGGCCCTCCATCGAGAATGCGGTTTCTGTCATCAATACAGTTGAAGATGGTTGTAAAAAACATTTGGGGCCTAGCTGAAGGGTAACATGCCCTTTTGGCTTCCATTTGGAGGTTATCCATCCTTGTGGGGCTTTCTCAGTTGGCCAGTAGCCTATGAATTTACCTATAAGTGCATGATATTTCATATATTGAATTTGAGCATTGATTTTATGGCTGGGTAGATCAATCTTGGGGTGTTTCGCTGCAATAGGCTTGCATGTGGAAGACATTGCCTTCTTTGGTTCACCAGGTACTATGGAGGTGTGCTCCTTTCCTTTGTTCTGATCTTCTCCTTCTTGTTGTTGTGCGGGTTGGATCGGTGGTTGTTCCGTGCTCTTGGTTAAGGGTTGTTCATTTTTGTCCCCGTGTGGCTTGTTTACAGTGTTGCTGCTAGTAGGGGGAGGCCCTGTGGCCTCCCCCATATGAATGTTCATTGTTTGTTTCTATCAGAATAGCTAAACCCGCTCTCTAAGTGTGACAACTCGATTCTGAAGGTCTACCACTTCTGTCTTTGTGATATGGAAAGCTTTGTCAGAAACCCTCGTCTGCCATTTTCCTGATGCTCCCCTTCAATCTGCAATGTTAAACTATAGAAAGTTTAATTTATTGTAAATGTTATTATGCTTCTAGTTTGTTAAATATATATGTTAAATTATGTTTATGATTTGTAGAACCTCAGCAGGGCGAAGATGAGGATCATAGTGTAATGTTGATCCCTCTGTGGGATGATGCTACAACTAGTATCACTTTGGAGGATGCTATGACCCAATATACATGAACCACATAAGATCTAATTAACATCCATGCCAGTTCACCTACTAGGCATAATTTGTCTTTAATGTTGGAAAGAATCAATAGGTTGATTGAGACATACCGGAGGCTGGTCCCAAAGAGCCACCTCCTACATTCCATACAAAGGATTAAGAGGCATGTGGTTAGAGTCCCACATACTTGGGAGGTGGTGAAAGAGGCCACCAATAACAATAATGTTCATGGTGAGTTATTTGATGTCCCTCCTGATCGCCTTACTATACATAACGATCTGATTCCACTCAAATATTTTAAGAATTTTGATGCAAACCCTTTGTGTATGATTGATTCATTTGAGCTTAGGGCCAATTCCCCCACCATGAACATGTCTCCCTTTATTTTTCCAGTATATATATGCATATGTAACACCCTCCTCCCACATTTACCCAAGCTAATTGTTCCATTGGGGTAAACATGTGATGAGAGGATACTATGATGTGATTCAACTCCCCATGTGCAATTAAGGAAGTGAAATTGATAAAATAAAACAATTATGACCTTATACACATACTATATAATGTTCAGGGGCCAACCAACCCTTCTAGGTGACCAACCCCTAAGACAACTTGACATTTGACTGATCTGAACCCTCAACTACTCCCATGACAAGCCATGCATGTGACTGAGGCCTTCCAGTCGCTCCCACAAAAAGGAATGCTAGCGAATGTGGACTTTTTTCAGGCAGTTCCACGCTAGCGACCCTAGATTCTGAGCCACTTTTTCAGAGCTAGGCCTCAGGCCATTGGCCAAAACATCATGATAAATTTTAGAAATGATGAATAATGATGGAACAAGGCTACTAATTCAATCACTGTACAAGTACTTGATCTGACCCCTACTATCCATTATTGGAATTTTGTCAAACATGTCAAAAATATGTAATCTATAGGTCATAACAACAAATATGAGCATAGGGGTATCATATTTATCTGATATTCGTAAAGAAAAAATATTTCCTTATCACAATAGCTTCATTATCATCTATTAGGTCATATATTCATTATACATTCATTTTCAAATCAAAACATGCTGAGAGCAATACATCAAGTCTGTCATAAAACATATTCATAACCAACATATAACCAACTGAAATAACAAGGATACAATAGCCATAAAAATCACATATGAACCAATACATTTACACATGAAATACCAAGGATAAAAAGATCTTATTAATGAATGCAATAAGCCAACCAGGTATGGGAATTCCATGAACCACCCAACCATAGATTGGACTGAACCAAATATTTCTTTCATCCAATCACCCCATTCCATATTCCAAGCATTTATGTGGGATTCACAACAAAACCAATCTAGGTTTCCTCAGGCTTTACCTCAATCCCCACTGGATCACTTGTCCCTAAACAAGAATGGATGCCTCCGGATCACTCCACCTGCACCGTGAGGAATTTTCTTGTCTCCTAGTCTCTAGGCTTTACCACATATCCTGCCATTCACCATTCGAGGATTCCTAGGCCTAATCGAGACCACCCTCTAGGCTCTAACATATATCTCACCATTCACCGATGAAGGATTCCTAGGCCTCAGTGACGACATACACCTCTAGGGTTTACGTACATCCCTCCATTCATCAGTTGAGGATTCCTAGGCCCACCAAGGTACAAAAAATCTAGCTTAATCGCAATCCCACCTTCTTCGGTCAAGGGATTCCTAGGACTCGTGTTCTTCTTCAGAGACCACCTCCCTCAGTTTTGAAACCATCTAAAAATCCATTTTAACGAAATAAGAGAGAACCCACCACACCATGACTATCCAAAAATGGAAAGGCAAGGCTGGAAATCACTGTCACACCTTGCAAAACCCATGCCAATAACACCAAGAGAACCAAATATACGCATGAATGTACCATGCATGCCAAATATAGCATGGCAAGCACACATAAAAATTGATACCTATAAGTAATCTTGTTGTAGCCGCTTGATCCTTCTCTTCCTTGCTTGATCTTTGCTTCCATTTTCCTTCGTTTTCCTTCCTTTTCTTTCCTTGTTTTAATGCTAGAGTGTGTGAGAGAGAGATCCAAAGCTGAACTAAAAAAGGAAGAAGGTACCAATTGATCCTCAAAAGCCTTTTTATTAATGAGGCCTCTATTTTCTTCAATTTTCCATTATTTTCCTTCATTTTTCTCCTCACATGCAACCTATGACCTTTCTCCTTCTTTTTATCCTAATTTCCATTATTTTCATAAATAAAATGCCAATTAATGCCTCATTCCTTTCCAAATCCTTTTCCTTTATCAATTTCCTTAGCCATAACAAACCAAATGAACACCCACACTAGGATGTTTTTCCCAACATTTAGCTTGGAAGTGTCCCATGACCTTGGTTATTAGTTTTTCTTTATTAAATATATTACATGGAATTTTGACCAGGGCTATCACAAAACCCTGACCCTTGGGGGAACACTGTCCTCGGTGTTCAATGACACCTACAACCAACAAGACTGCTGAAAGAAAAAAATATTGCCCATCGAGCTTTATAACTTAGCTCGATGCAATATTTACAATGATCAACCTGCTGAGAAGAAAACCAACATGACACATGAAAACATGACAACCATAACGACATGACACCCATATCGCTTATTGGAGCTTTATAAAACAAATCATGAAGGTATTTACATCCATATACATATGTGCATATACCAAAACACCACACCAAAAGATATACCAAATACATTCACTCACCCAACGAATAGAGAAGGATACATAGCCTGCGTTTGATTCACCATATGCCAGATAGCTTCATCAGGCCTAAAGTGCTTCCACTACACTTTAACCTTCTCGATTGCTTAGTTTTGGAGCATGACCATATTTTTATGTAATATACACTGAGTTTCTGGCTAGAATTCTCCATTTGGCTCCACT
Source organism: Pinus taeda (assembly GCA_000404065.3). Taxonomy (NCBI): domain Eukaryota; kingdom Viridiplantae; phylum Streptophyta; class Pinopsida; order Pinales; family Pinaceae; genus Pinus; species Pinus taeda. The sequence continues at coordinate 25,744 of APFE030248474.1, forward strand.
TGCAATACATACCAGTCAATCACATGATCGAAATATTTAACATACTTCTTAAGCAATGACACATGGAAAACATAATGAAATTTCATTGTCAGAGGCAGTGCAAGTTGATAGGCTACTTGTACAAACCTTTCAAGAAACTTTAAAGGTCCACAAAACCAAAGTGCCAGCTTGGCACATGATCCAATCCTTAATGAGCTCTTGTTTAGCTTGATGTGCAAGTACACTTGTTCCCCAACCTGAAACTCCTTAAAAAACCTGTTTTGATCTACATAACATTTTTTCTTGTCATGTGCTTCCTTTATATTATTCTTTATGACCTGCATTTCCTGTTCCATATTTTCCAACATGTCTAGTCCTATAAATACCCTATTCTCTGGATCACTTCAACTGATGGGAGTATTACAAATCCTCCCATATAGTGCCTCAAATAGACTCATCCACAATGACTCCTAATACACATTGTTAAAAGAAAACTCAACCAACGGAAGGAACTCCTCCCATATCCTTTGTGGATACATCACATACATCCTCAACATGTTGTCCAACATCCTATTGACCCTCTTTGTCTGTTCGTATTTCTGCAGATGATAAGCTATGTTGAAGGCCAACTCTATCCCTAAACCTTTAAACAACTCCTTCGAAAACTGGGAAGTGAACTTAGCATCCCTGTCTAACACAATATTCCTTGGAACACCATGCCACCTCACTAAATCTCTCATGAAGACATGTGCTACATTATTAGCTAAATAAGTAGAATTCACTAGAATGAAGTGTGCTATATTTGTCAACCTGTCCACCATAACCATGATGGAATCATGTTGTCTAGATGTCCTAAGCAAACATGTGATGAAGTAAATGGAAATGACCTCCTACTTCCACTATGGAATCAAAAGCAGGTGTAGTAGTCCACCTGGATGCTTACACTCCACTTTCCCCTACTGGCAGTCTAAGAATCTAGCCACAAAATCTGCCACTTTCTTATTCAGATTCGGCCAATGATAAAACTTCTCCATCGCTGTCAATGTCTTCTGGTATCCTAGGTGACCTGAATATGGTTTAGCATGAAATTATCACAACATAGTCTTCTTCAGCTCAGTGTCATTTGACACATATATCATGTCCCTAAATCTGACCAAACCATTTGTTGTAAGATGATAGTCCACATCCTAATCACATGTATCCTACTGTAACTTGTGCATAAGCTCCATGTACTGGTAATCTTGTTGTCCTACCTGTAAGACTGATCTTGAAGGTATGTCCCATAAGAAATCATAGTTGATATGTGATTCACCTGTACCCTCCTGCTAAGAGCATATGCAAACCTATTCTCCTTACCCTTGGTGTACCAGATCTTAAAGTCAAACTCACTAATCATGGCCAACCATATAACTTGTTTGGAATTTAGATTTGGTTGGTCAAATAGATACCTTAATCCACTGTGATCACTCATCAATAGAAATCTCGTGCCAAGAAGATAATGCCTCCACATCTTCAATGCATAGATGATCGCTGCCAACTAAAGATCACGTGCTCGATAATTTTGCTCATGCTCATGCAGTTTCCTTGACTCATAACGCACTACCTATCCTTTCTGCATTAAGACTCCACCAAGTCCTCTCTTGCAGGCATATGTACACACCACAAACTCTTTGTCTAGACCCGCAATCTTTAAAATTGGAGCATTTGTCAACAACTACTTCAATTGCTCAAAATTTCTTGCACATTCCTTTGTCCACTCAAATTTCTTACCTTACCTTTACAATGACATAATAGGGTATGCAATACAAGAGAAGTTCCCAATGAACCTCCTATAATAACCTGCTAGACCCATAAATGATCTTACCTCATCCACATTTTTAGGAGCTACCCACTCCGTGATAGCCCTTATATTCTCTAGATCTACTGCTATGCCTTCCTTGGAAACACCATTTCCCAAGTAATGCACATTTTTCTAAAATAAACTACATTTTCTAAGCTTGGAATACAACTGATGCTCTCTTAGTAATCTCAACACTGTTGCTAAGTGCTTGACATGATCTTCCTCATTTTTAGAATATATCAAGATGTCATTAATGAATATAATAAAAAAATTGTCCAGATAAGGATGCAATACACTATTCATTAAGCATATAAAAGTAGATGGAGCATTAGTCAAACCAAATGGAACTACAACAAACTCATAATTCCCATGCCTGGTCCGGAAAGTAGTCTTGTAAATTTCCTCTTCCTTTATGCGTACCTGATGATATCGAGATCTCAGATTGATCTTCGATAATACTGTTTCTCCCTTCAACTGATTAAAAAAGTCATCAATCCTCGACAATGAATACATGTTCTTGATGGTCACCTTGTTCAAATTCCTATAATAAATGCATAACTTGAGAGTATCATCCTTCTTCTTAAAAAAAAACACTGATGCACATCAAGGTGATACTCTTGGTCTAATGTATCCCTTGTCAAGAATTTCCTTCAGCTGAAACTTCAACTCCACTAGCTCTAGAGTGATCACCCTGTATGGTGCCTTCAATTTTGGTGTTGCCCCTAGTACCAACTCAATGGAAAATTCCACTTCTCTGTGAGGCGGAAACTCTGAAATATTTGCTTAATACACATCATGAAACTGTTGTAAGATTGGGTACCTACTTAATACCTTTGCATCCTCAACATACTTACCTTTATCACTAGAAATATGTACTGCAAATAACACACACCCTTTTCTGTGACTATGATTTTACTACATAATTGTCACCATTCCAATTGATGTTAAATTCTTCTTACCCTGCAAGGTCCTCTATTCTCCATTTTCATCCAACACTTAATAGATTTTTCACAATATTCCACATTAGTCCTGTGAAGATACAACTAGTCCATACCCAAAATCATATTATATGATCCCAATGGTAATACATTAAAATATGCCAACATAGGCATACCATTAACCTTGAATGCACAAGATAATACCTAATAATGCACTCTCTTGTTTGTACCTATAGCTTATTGCACTAACCAAGATTCTGCATGCACTTATTTATTTAAACCACACTTATCCATCAGGTCATGATTAAAATAACTATAATTAGATCCAAGATATATCAAAATAGAAACAACTTGATGATAAAGCTTACGGTCCATCTCAATAATAGATGCTTGGTGATTCACTTGCCTATTATCAAATGTTTCATAGGTACGAGGAATTATTTGCCCAATATCCCCAAATGTCAGCCTCACATGCACCGTAGATATGAGGCCTATCACCCTCATTCTATGGACAATCACTCTTAAGATGCACCTTACCATATGTCCAACGCTACAACTATCTTATACTTCCCTCCATATTGTGACCCATTAAACTTCTTGTAAGGTGCAACATTTTCTTTCTCACCCGCATCCTAAGGCCTTGTTCTTTTTGGTTGCCATTTACTTTTGGATTTTTCTTTCCCTTTCCAGCCTTGTTGATATTCTATATTTCAGTTTGATTGCTCATAACAATGATTCAATTTCACAATTACTTCTTCAAGTGATCGAGGCTCTTCGTACTGAATTTGATCTCTAAATGCTAATGGAAATCCACTAACAAACCTCTGAACTTTGGCGTTCTCATCCTTAAGAGACAATACATACTTCAATAACTTCAGGAACTTAGTCGTGTTCTCCTCATCTATAATTGATCCCATCTTTAGCTCATAAAATTCCTTGGATTTTTTGTCGAATTACCTCCCTGACAAGTACTTCTTCCTAAAAATTCTCTTGAATTTATGCCAACTCAACTCTTCTATCCTTTTGTCTCTTACTCACTTCACATCTTCCTACTAGATGTTTTCTTCCCCTTTAAGGCTAAAGATAACTATTTTTACCTTCATATTCTCTGAGTATTCATGTAACTCAAATAATTTCTCCATCCCAAGTAACCATTCCTTTGCATCCTTTAGCTTCTTCAAATATCCATCAAAGTTAGGTGGATTGGATTTCTTGAACTCATCTAGAAAATATCCCCTCTCACTCCTCCTATACAGATGATAACGATGATGATCATAGTGCTTATTAGAACCATAACTAGAATAAAACCTATGTCCATCACCTCTCCTATCCGAAGTATCCAAGAGTATGCCATCTCGGATCATGTCATCACTATCTGACCTTGTAATAACCCTTGTCAAAAATCCATGTAATAAAATTTAATAAAGGCAAAATAATAACCATGGTCATGAGACACGTATTCCAAGCCGAATTTTTGGGAAAAACATCCTAGTGTGGGTGTTCATTTGGTTTATTATGGCAATGTAAATTGGAAAAGGAAATGGCCAAGGCTTTGGAAAGGAAAAGTGGAATTTATTGGCATTTATTTATGAAAATAATGGAAAATAGGAGAAAAGGAAGGTGAAAGGTCACATGTTGCATGTGAGGAGGAAAATGAAGGAAAATAAAGGAAAATTGAATAAAGTAGAGGCCTCATTAATAAAAAGTCTTATGAGGATCAATTAATGGATTTTGTCAGTTCAGTTTTGGAGCTCTGTTCTCTCTCTCCCTCTCATACTCTTGGATACTTAGATTTTCTTGGAGCACTCTTGGTGGGGTGTAGAATACTTAGGATTTGGAGCAAGAAGGTGAAGGAAGAGTAGGAAAGCTGAAGAGGACATCATTATCATCAACTACAATGGTTTTTTCTTGTAGGTACCGAGTTGCATGCATGATTTCCTTGCTATTTTTGGCATGCATGACATATGCATGTGGTTTTGTGGTCATGAAATGTCATTGACATGGAGGATTGCCTAGATTAACAATGGTTTTTTCTAGCCTTGCCATTTCCTAGACAACCATGGTGTTGTGGGAGTCTTTCCATTTTTTTTCTAGTTGGTTTTAATGTTCTTTTGGTTTTGGGTTGAGTTATTACTTCCTTGAGCATTGGTTGGAAAAATGATCTAGAGTCCTGTAATAACTTGGGTTGACTTATTAGTCCTAGAGCCTTGGTTTGAAAAATTCTCTAGAGCTCTTGGTGGGTTGAGTTACTAGTCCTGGAGCCTTGGTTGGACAAATGCTCTAGAGCCCTACCGTAGTTGTGGGTTGAGTTACTAGTCATGGAGCCGTTGGAGCAAACACTTTAGAACCCATACAACATGGGTAGAGACTAATCTGGTGATGGATAGTGATGTCTGACAGAGAGGTGGAATCTCTGGTTGAGGGTTGAGGCAGTTGGCCTCTATAAGACCTGGTTTTATTTTGATGTATTTTTTCTATGAGATTCCACATTCATGCTTGGAATATGGCACATGGTTGATTGGTTGAAGAGAGATTTTGTTTAGCCAATCTATGGTCGGGTGGAATGTGGAAGTCCTGAACTTGTTTGGCCTTTGAATTCATCAATAAGATCTCTCTTTCTCCTTGGTATTTTATGGGTAAATATACTTGTTTATATGTGGCTTATATGGATGTTATATCCTTGATATTTTTGTTGGTATATGATGGTTATGAATGATTTTTATGATAGTGTAAATGTATGGCTCTCATCATGTTTTAGTTAATCAATGAATATACAATGAATATATGGCTTAATGTATGGTAGTGTAGTTATTGTGATGAGGCATCAATACTTCTTAGCGATTCTCAGATAAGTATGAGATCAATATGCTAAGATATGTTGTTTAAACCTATAGAATGCATAATTGTGACAAGTTTGACAAAATGTTTGTCATGGCTAGTAGGGGTCTAGTCAAGTCCTTGTTCAAGTATTTGCATTTGTATCATTGTTTTGATGTTACCTTTCAATTCTTAAAGTTTCATGGAGTTCTAGGTAGCGGCTTGAGTCTTGACCCTGAAAAAGTGGCACAGAATCCAGAGTTGTTGGCATAGAACTACCTAGAAAATTCCCCTATCACACACATGCCTTGATGTCGGAGAAACTAGATGGTCTTAGATGCATGCATGACCATGTCAAGGGAGTTACTAAGGCTTTAATGCAATGAAGATTCAATTTGTCTCAGGGGTTGGTCAACTGGATGGGTTGGGTGGATCATGGGGGTTCTGTTGCATGTGTAGAAAGTTAGGTTTTCTTTTTTCCATCAGTTCCACTTCCTTAACTATTACATAGGGAGTTGAATCATATCATAGTAAGTTTTGATCACATGTTTACCCCCGTTGGTTGGTTACTTGGGTAGATGTAGGAGGAGGGTGTTACAAAATGGTACCAGAGCATGGTTACATTCTCCTTGGGTGATGTCTAGTTTATGTTCCCCTTGGATGAATGTTTTGTCATATGTACATGTCGATTGCATATAGGTCCTTGTGTTTGTGGTCTATGTTCTTGTTGTATATGCATGGTGTTGGCCATGATTGTGGCAGTGTTGACATATAAAAAACTGATGGTGTTGTGGTTTTCATGAGTGTATTTTGATTATGCATTGGTTACGCATGTTAGTGATTATATATCGTTATGAATACATTGATGTGGTTGTAGTTGTCATGCATGAGGTCATAACATGTGGTTTGTATGGTCATGCATTGATGACTAGATAATGATTGAAACGATGAAAAAATGTTGATATTATTATATATATATATATATTACGCTAATCTGGCTGGTCTTGTAGACAATATATCCTCCCCAAACTACACTAAGGTTTGTTGGTTTGTTTATGATTTGGTTTAGCTGACATAATATACCTTGCAGGAAGAAGAGATCAAAGATGAATAGCAAGATGGTAGATTACAAAGATTCTACCTATGGATTAGATGAGAAGCGTGGTGTTAGGCACTCTTTTGACTTAAAAGGAACATTGAGGAGTTTGAAGGAAGAAATAAGGATTTATAAATCAGATAATGATAGAATCATGCAGGCACAGGAGAAACAAGCAGAAGTCAACGCAGTAATCCTTTAGAGTCTGTCAGAATTACAGAAGTAGGGACCACTTTAGATCAGTTATGGATAAGAGGATAGGACTAATGGGGCATATGATAATAGATCTTGTACTAGGCATAGGTGAGATAGAGATGACATGATGGCAGTTTCTTGGATACTTCTAACTAGAGGGCTGATGGACACAGGTACTATTCTAGTTATGGTTATGATAGGTATCATCTTCATCATCGTTACCATCCTTACAGGAGGAGTGATAGGGGATACTTTTTGGATAAGTTCAAGAAATCAAATCCACCTACCTTTGACGGGGAAATGAATAAATCACAGGATGGAGAAGCATGGTTTCTTGGAATGAATAAGTTCTTCAGGATACATGATTACCCATAGAACATGAACGCTGAAATAACTACATTCAACCTTAAAGGTAAATCAGATATCTGGTGGGAATATGTAAAGAAAATTAGAGATATTTATGGGGAGGAGTTGAATTGGAGTGAATTCAAGAGAATATTCAGGAAGAAGTACCTATCAGAGAGGTACTATGATGACATGGAAAATGAGTTTTATGAGCTAAAGATGGGATATATGACCGATGAGGAGTACACTCACAGATTTATGGAGTTGTTGAGGTATGTGCCTTACCTTAAGGAGGAGAAGGCGAAGATTAAGAGATTCATCAGTGGGTTGCTAATAAAATTTAAGGATAGGATTGATTTTGATAAGCCTAGATCATTGGAGGAGGTCATCGGGAAGCTAAAGAATTGTTACGAGAAATAAAAGTGCATATATGAGACTAAACAAGATTGGAAAGGTAATAATAAGAATAAAGGGAAATAGGACAAGAAACAGGAAAGGCTTTAGGACACAAGTAACGAAGAGAATGTAGCGTTGCACAAGAAGTTCAATGCATCTGACAAAGGACAAGAATTTCAGTATGATAAGAACAAGGGTGATGATAGGAAGCCTGGATGGTGTTGGACTTGTGGCAAAGATCATCATAAGAGAGATTTTCCACAACATCAGGGTGATAGACCGCAAATTTATAGTTCTTAGGAAGCGCAGACAGTGGGGGATGTTGGACATGGTGTTCCTTGGATCTATGAAACATTAGATAATAGGTAGGAAGATCACTAGGTGTATATTACCAAGATGGACGATAAGATTTGTGATCAAGTTTTTTATATTTTGATTAACCCTTGATCTAATTATAGTTATGTTAATCTTGACCAGGTGGATAACTGTGGTTTGAATAAAGAAGTGCATGCAGAGTCTTGGTTAGTGCAGTTGGCTACAGGTACAAAGGAACAAGTTCATCATTAGGTAAGATCTGGTGCATTTGAGTTGAATGGTATGCCTACATTAGCACATTTGAATGTATTTCTGTTGGGATCATATAATATGTTGTTGGGCATGTACTGGTTGTATCTTCATAGGACCAAGCTAGATTGTTATGAAAAAGCCATTGAGTGTTTGGTTGATAATGGAGAATAGAGAGTCTTACAGCGTAAGAATAAAGCAACATCAGTTAGTATGGTGACAACAATGCAGGAAAAGCGTAGTCATAGAAAAGGGTGTGTGTTATTTGCAGTGCACATTTCTACTGACAAAGGTAAGGAAGTTGAGGATGCAAATGTCTTTAGCAGGTACCCAATTTTACAACAGTTTCAAGATGTGTTTCTATCAAAGATTTTAGAATTAATGCCTCATAGGGAAGTAGAATTTTCTATTGAGTTTGTACCTGGGGTAGCAGCAACATCAAAAACACCATACAAGATTAGCACACTAGAGTTGGTAGAGTTGAAGCTGCAGTTGAAGGAAATGCCTAACAAGGGATACATTAGGCCAAGTGTATCACCATGGGTTGCACCGATATTGTTTGTGAAGAAGAAGAATGGTACTCTCAGGTTGTGGATTGATTATAGGAGGTTGAACAAGGTGACCATCAAGAATAAGTATCAATTGTTGAGGATCAATGGTTTGTTCAATTAGTTGAAGGGAGCGACAATTTTCTTGAAGATTGATCTGAGATCTGAATATCATCAGGTATGCATCAAGGAAGATGACATTTACAAGACTACTTTCCAGACTAGGTATGAACATTGTGAGTTTGTTGTAGTTCCATTTGGTTTGACTAATTCTCCATCTACCTTTATGTGCTTGATGAGTAGTGTTTTGTGCCATATCTAGAAAAGCTTGTTATTTTTTGCATTGATGACATCTTGATATATTATAAGAATGAGGAAGAACATGCCAAACATTTAGCAGCAGTGTTGAGATTGCTAAGAAAGCATCAATTGTATGCTAAGCTTAGGAAATGCAGTTTCTTTCAAACGGAGGTACATTACTTAGGACATGTGGTTTCCGAGGAAGGCACAAAAGTAGATGCAGAGAAGATACCAACTATCATGGAGTGGGAAAATCCTAGGAATGTGGATGAAGTAAGATCACTTATGGGGTTAGCAGGTTATTATAGGAGGTTCATTAGGAAATTCTCACAGATTTCATGTCCCATCACATCATTGAAAAGGAAAGGTAAGAAGTTTGAATGGACAGAGGAATGTGCAACACATTATGAGAAGTTGAAACAATTGTTGACACATGCTCCAGTACTAAAGATTATAGATCCAGTCAGATAATTTGTGGTATGCACAAATGCTTGCAAAAGAGGAAATGGTGGAATTATTATGTAGGAGTGACATGTAGTATGCTATGAATCATGGAAACTGAATGACCATGAGAAGAATTATCTGACACATGATCTTGAGTTGGCATTGATCATCCATGCATTAAGGATGTGGAGGAACTATCTTCTTGGCAGGAGGTTTGTAATGATGAATGATCACAGTGGATTGAGGTACTTATTTGACCAACCGAATCTAAATGCTAGGAAATCTAAATGGTTGGCAATGATTAGTGAGTTTGAATTTGAGATCAGGTACGTTAAGGGTAAAGAGAACAAGTTGTATATGTTTTTAGCAGGCAAATACATGTGAAACACATGGAAGCTATGAGTTATTATCGGACAAATTTACAGGCTCAGATCTTACAAGAAGGTCAGTAGGATAATAGGTACATGGATCTCAGGCATAGGTTACAGTAGAGTACATGTACATGCACAAGTACAGATATAGGTACAGGTGCAAGTGCAGGCATGTGCATAGGCTGTGGAGTATCGTCTCACATCAGATGAATTGATTAGATTTAGGGATATGATATATGTTCTAGATGAAAACAAGCTCAAAGTTCTTATGTTGAGAGAGTTTCATGTGAAACCATATTCATGTTACTAGGGATATCAGAAAACATTAATAGTGGTGAAGAATTTTTACTACTGAACAAACTTGAAGAAAGAGGTGGTAGAGTTTGTGGCGAGATGCTTGGATTATCAATAGATAAAGGCAAAGTGTAACCATCTAGGTGGGTTACTATAAACAATCTCGATTCTAAAGTGGAAATGGGAGGTCATTTCCATGGAATTCATCATAGGATTGTCGCTAACATCTAGACAACATGATTCCATCATGGTTGTGGTGGACAAGTTGACTAATTTATCACACTTCATTCCACTAAAATCTACCTATTCAACTAGTGATGTGGCACAAGTGTTCATCATAGATGTGGCCAGATTGTATGGTGTTCCGAAGGATATTGTGTCAGACATGGGTTCAAAGTTCACTTCCAAGTTTTGGAAGGAGTTGTTTGGAGGTTTAACTATAGATTTGGCCTTCAAAAAACTTATAATCCACATGCATATGGATAGATAGAGAGGTTCAATAAGATATTGAAGGATATGTTGAGGATGTATGTGATGCATTAACAACAAAAGTGGGAAGAGTATCTTCCATTGGGAAAGTTTTCTTACAACAATGAGTATGATGAGTCACTAAGGATGAGTATATTTGAGGCACTCTATGGGCAGAGTTGTAATACTCATATTAGTTGGAGTGATCCAATTAACATGGTATTGATAGGGTCGGATATGTTGGCGAAAAATGGAAAAGGAAATGCAGGTAATTAATAAGAATATAAAGGAAATAAGGGATATGAAGAAAAGTTATGTAGATTGAAACAGGTTGTTTAAGGAGTTTTAGGTTGGGGAACAAGTTTAGTTGCACATCAAGCCCAGAAGATATCCTTTCATATTGGATCATGTGCCAAGATGGAACCTTGATTTTGTGGACCTTTCAAGATTCTTGAAAGGATTGGACTAGTAGCTTATCGACTTGCACTTCCTCTGACAATGAAAGTCCATGATGTTTTCCATCTATCATTGCTTAAAAAACATGTTAAATATGTTGTGATTGAATGGTCTGCATTGTAGGTGGAGATAGAAGGATAATTATAGCAAGAACCTTAGAGTATATTCTAGAGAAAGATTCTCATGCTTCGAAACCGAGCAATCAAGCAGGTTAAAGTGCACTGGAAGCTCTTTGGGCCTAATGAAGCTACACTAGAGATGTCAGATTAGATGCAGGATATGCATCCATCTCTATTCATTGGCTCAGTGAATGTCCTTGATATATGTCTTTGGTATATGCTTGGTATGATGTTTTGGTATATGTTCATATGTATATGGATGTAAATACTTCCATGAGATGGGTTATAAAGCTCCAATAAGCGGTATGGGTGTCATGTCATTATGGTTGTCATGTATTAAGTCATATATTCATTGTACATTCATTTGTTAATAAATACATGATGATAGCCATATATCAATTCTATCACATACTCAAAGCCAACATATAACTAACAGAAATAACAAGGATACAACAACCATAAAAAGAAAATATGAACCAATACATTTACACATGAAATACCAAGGAGAAAGAGCTCTTATTAATGAATACATAAGCCAACCAGGTTTGGGACTTCCATGAACCATCCGACCATAGATTGGGTTGAACCAAATCTTTCTTTCAGCCAATCACCCCTGTGCCATATTCCAAGCATGAATGTGGGACTCATAACAAAACTAATCCAGGTTTCCTCAGGCTTTACCACAATCCCTAATGGATCACTAGGACCTAAACAAGCATGGATGCCTTCAAATCTCTCCACCTACACTGCGAGGAACTTTCTTGTCTCCTAGTCTCTGGGCTTTACTATATATCTTGCCCTTCACCAGTCAAGGATTCCTTGGCCTAATCAAGACTAAATCCTCCAGGATTTACCGTATATCCCTCCATTCACCAATCAAGGATTCCTAGGTCTGATTGAGGGAACACACCTCTAGGATTTACCGTATATCTTGCCATTCACTGGTCGAGGATTCTTAGGCCCACTGAGGTAAACAAAACCCGACTTTACCGCAATCCCACCTTCTCTGGTCCAAGGATTCTTAGGTCTTGTGTTATTCTTCAGAGACCACCTCTCTTAGTTTCAAAACCATCCGAAAATCCATTTTAACCAAATAAAATAGAACCCATGATGCCATGGCTATCCAAAAATGGAATGGAAAATCACTGTCACACCTGGAAAAAACCATGCCAATGACAACAAGAGAACCAAATACACACATGTATGTACCATGCATTCCAAATATAGCAAGGAAATCACACATGTAAATTGATACCTACAAGTAATCCTGATGTAGCTACTTGAGCCTGATCTTCCTTGCTTGATATTTGCTTCCCCTTGCCTTCTTTGTCCTTCCTTTTTTTTCCTTGATCCAATGCTAGAGTGCTCCAAGAATTATCTAAGTTTTGAAGAGTGAGGGAGAGAGAGAATAGAGAGAGAGCTCCAAAAATGAACTAAAAAAAAAGGTACCAACTGACCCTCATAAGCCTTTTTATTAATGAGGCCTCTATTTTCTTCAATTTTCCATTATTTTCCTTCTCACATGCAACCTATGACCTTTCACCTTCCTTTTCTCGTAATTTCCATTGTTTTCATAAATAAAATGCCAATTAACGCCTCATGCCTTTCCAAATCCTTACTGGGATGTTTTTCCTAACATTTAACTTGGAATACATGTCCCATGACTCTGGTTATTATTTTTCCTTATTAACTTTATTACATGGAATTTTGACTAGGGTTGTTATAGTAGAGTTACATATGAGGCTGAATTACACTAACACTACAAGAAAAAATGACATTGGTGAGGGTCGAAAAATGTCACTATAGGCTCATTGGTGGTAATCAAAAGCTCCTTGGTGGCAGTCAAAAGAGCATCTGTCACTAAAAAGTGAATTTCACCAAAGGTGGCGCCACCAAAAGTATAGGTGTTGTGGTGAAATTCAATGTCTTTCACCAATAATGATTTATAATTGATCCGAATTGGATCCATAAAGAAAGATTCACAGAGCCATGGCTGTACCATGTTGGGACAAACTTCTAAAAATTCCAAAACATCAAAAACACCTTGAAGTAGTGGCAATGGCAGCCAACGTGGAACAACAAGGACCCCGATCAAAGTGTGCTGGCCGAGGCCCATGGAGACTGCGCGGGAGGCCGAATTAGCTCCTGAGAGCCCTAGATCAGGAAACAGAGGTGGATTTTCATGCACGATTAGCGCTTAGGGATAATCATGCATCGTCGGGCGAAAAGGGCCAAAATGGAGAAGCCCTGAGCACTCGGACGTGCGGGGAGCCAAAGAACCGCGAGCAAAAAGTGAAAAAGCGCTAAAGGACAAGGCGGGACCCGCGCTCCGAAAAATCGATAGTATTGATCAGGGCGCCATCAAACGGTAAGCAGTTTTGGAGAAATTGGAGCGATCCCACTCAACAATCGACGTGTGGCAAGCAGAGGAGAGAGAAAACAACCGTTGAATGCATGCTAAAGGTCGAGCAAGTCAACTGCGTAAAACGTGTGTATGGCGTCGGATCTGGAGGCCCCATATTGGATGGCTGAGATCGTGCCCGATGGGGGAAGCAGAATCGACAAAGGAATGAGCCGTGATTTAAAAGGATTTGAAGTCCATTTTGACCGCCACGGTGGAGGAAGACTTCATCCACGATGTAACTGAAGAACTGAACCAACGAAGAAGGATGGTGCGTTACAGGAGGACATGTGGCCACTCCCTGTGAGCCGATGATGATGTTGAGCCAGTGAACTCCAAGTGCAGCTGCAGAAGGTGATTCGACAGAGGCGGAAGAGGAACTAAAAAGACATGGAAACGAATGGCTTAGAGCCATGAACAAAGATAGAATACATAGACAATTAGTTAGAATCAGTCAGAAAAAGGGACAGGGGAACCAAAATCCTGAAGAGGAGGACGAAACATAGGGGAAAAGACAGTGAAGAAAAAGTAGAAGAGGACAGAGGGCCGAGCTAGCCAAAGGCCGGGTCGAGCACCAAAGAGCTTGAGGGATTTAAGCCATCCCATAGAGGATCTGTCTGGACTGAGCACCACATTGGGCTCTTTCCAAATTAGACCAAAAGGTCACAGAGCTGGTAGGCAAACGCGTTTGTGCACTCCAGTGGCTTGGGGAATCCAAGAACCACCCTGCCAAGCAAATCTATTTCAGGTGACTCATATTGAGCTTTTGCATTGTAATTTTATGCTTGAAACACAATAAAATAAGGCCACCACTGAAGCTGGACTGGAGATGTAGCCCTGGAGAATAGGGTGAACTCATTATTAATTTCTTGTGTTCTTGTATTTGCTCACTCTATTTTTCTGCTGTTTTTCCATTCAATTGTCTGTGTATTGGAAATTTGATCGATTTGTTGCTTAAATAACATAGACACACACACACACTAGCATATGAGTCTGTAATACCTTCATTTAATAAATCTTAATTGAGGTCACTCATAGGGTGATTATCAAATCAAGTGGTATCAGAACAAAAGATTGTAAGGTTAGACAAGCTTGTGTTGGTTTAGCTGTTGAATGCTCACTAGATCAAAGCTCAAATTAGGAGAAGGAGAGTTGGTTGAAACGAATCCTAAAATTGGGAGAGTCTATCCTCAGAAGACAATTTCGAAGGAAGGTTCTATGGGGTCAGACCCTCAATTCATAGAGAGTTTCCTAGCTATAAAGTCTATTGTAGAAGAAATGTATAGGGACTTTAGAAAGCATAAGGATGAAGATTCATTAGGTTCTGAACAAGACAAAGAAGAAGATGAGTCTCATTCCCACGACCACTCAAAAGGAAAGGGGAAAGAGGAAAGCTTTCTCCCACCTCCTAATAGCCCTGTGCATAATAAGAAAGCATCTTTGATTAAGCTAGATGTTAAATTTGATTTGCCTATATATGATGGAGAGCTAAATGCTGAAAAGTTGGACAATTGGATTAGACAAATTGATGTGTATTGCAGAGTGCAAAACATCGACTTAGACAAGAGAAAAATTCAGCTGGCAAGCCTACGCCTAGGCACTGCCTTGGTTTGGTGGGAAGGAAGAACCCAAGCTGACATGAAAAGACATGGTAAGACTATCTCTGTCTGGAGTGACTTTGTTTCCGTAATCAAGAAGCAGTTCTATCCATTGGCCTACATGCAACAAGCCATGATGAGTTGGAAAACTCTTCGGTAGTTGAAAGGGCAAAGTGTGAAAGGGTACACTCAAGAATTTAGAAAGAGAGCATTGATTCTAGGGATCTCATTAGACTCACCAGAGACTCTTTTGAAGTACATTGGTGGTCTACACAACTACATGAGGCATACAATCCTCATGTTTAATCCCAGTAGTATAGATGAGGTATCTGTACAAGCTCCTCATCTGGAAGTTAGAGGAAATAATGGAAATCCAGAAGTTTGGGGACCATCCCAACCCATTGCAAGCAAGAGCAAGGAGAAAAGAAAGCAGAAGTGGAAAGCAAGGAAGGCTAACACTGCATAGAAAAGCAAAGCTTCATGCACTCACTGTAAATAGGAGGGGCACGATGATGAGCACTATTGGATTATGCATCCAGAGCTGAGACTTAAGAAGTCCGAGGGCAAGAAGAAGAAGATTGTTGTAGCTATTCAGAAAGATTTGGGGTCAGACTCAGGAGATGAAATAATCATTGCAGCCACAGGTATAAAAGGAAAGAATTCTAAAGCATCTACTAGTAATTCTGCTCAAACTATTATTGATGAAGAACATAAGAGAAAAAGACATGAGCTTTTCCATATTCGAGTTATTTCCAAACATCAAAAGATTGATACTTTGTTTGATAGTGGCTCACAAGTAAATTTGATTTCTGTAGAAATTTTTAATAATATGACACTTATTCACAGAGATTATCCTGATTATACACTATTTGTGGAATGCATGCATAATACATAACCTCCTCTACATTGATCATCAATTTTTCGGAATTAAGAAACAATCACATGCGCACATTGAACATCAATCACACATATCAATACAGTATGTACTGGGGAAAGCACACATCTGAAAACCCCTCAACTATCTGCGTATTATATTGATTGAGAACATGTAACAATACATAGTACAATACTCCTCACAAGTACTCAGTACTATCTACACCTGTTACACACAAACTAGCTTAGATCTGAATCAATCACAGATTCAAATCTCCTCCGCTGCTTGCCTGCCTCCACTGCGCAATCCTGCATGAGAATAGATGAGAATGGCTGATCAAAACTCGTATTTCCCTTGTGTTTCACTACGCAATCCTCATTGGCAATCTCAATCCACTGATTGTGCAAATCTCATGCACAACTGTCACAACTAACAGTTGTCTTGCCTTTCACTCACCTCTAACACTTGTCTCCACTGAACTGTTCATACACTGAGTTAACTGATGTATTCTTTAGTTGATTTATGAGTTAATAATTAGTGAATTAATTAATAATTAATTCACACCACTCATCACTAGTGTATTTTTCATTTAGACTAAATACAACTAGTTCAACTAAGTCAAACTGAACACAACTCCATCAACTCCTCAATCAACTCCACCAAACTCAATCACTTGAGTTCTAACTGAAGTCCATCATGCAATGGCTCAACTAACCCATAGGAAAAGCGTATTTCCTTCTGGCAGTTGCATGTGCCACATCTGTAGCTCGAACTGAAGG
>APFE030248474.1:73682-94689 GCA_000404065.3 Pinus taeda
ATGAAATAAATAGCTCTAACAAATACAACTTGAAGGGAAGCTTTGTATCTATTGTTATATTACCCTTACTAAAGGAGTGACCTAACAGTGGTATCAATTAAACTCAACATCAAGAATAATGGTGAGTTGTAAATAGTCCTTTTGTAAGTTTTCTAGTTGAATTGCATTATAAATGGGTGCATTTTCAATACTCAAGTCCACACCTTTCATTTGTTGAGCCATAATTGTTTAGAAAATTGTTGGAATTGATGATTTATTAGAGTTACTAAATACTCTAATACTTTCCATTGTTGAAAATGTGATCAAAGTCTACAAATAAACTCTCATTGATGTTCTACTTCTAAATTTTTTACAAGATTCACAGGTAAAAATGAATTTCTCTAACCTGAGTCACAGATCCAATAAGAAGAATTACAACAAGAGTCAACATTCTAAACTAGTCCTTGTTCAAAACAATTCTTTATTTGAGTTTGAGAAAGATTCCCATCAACAACGAGTAAAACTCGTAGCCAATAGTCAACATCCAAAAAGGATGCTCAAGGAATACAAACCACATAACACATTTCATTATGTAAAACAAGTTTGCAGTCAACACATAGTTCCTCATCAATACATCCTGAATAAATCTCAATTGTTGATCAATAAGAAACATATAAAAGAGACAAACCATGAGCTTTATCAAAAGGAATCCTAGAAAATATAATCTAGATAATATGATTCTTCCCGCAAAACAAGTTTGAAATCACTAGGACTTCAAATAAGTCAAATAAAATTTGATTTTTTAAATAATTATTTGTAGATGATCCCTTAATTGCGAAGAGATATTGATTCTAGAACCATGGCCCCTACCTATTAAGACCGAATAAAAATATTCAGAGAAAAGATGTTCATCTGCTTTCACATTTCCAATCTGTTGAAATTAACACCAACACAACATATTTCTACCTAATATTTAACATTACCAAAGCACACTTTGGAATTCAGAAGGAACCCAATATAAGTTCCCATGGCTATGTCCTCATGAAAAAGGGGGAGTAGAAATAAAACAATTTTATTTTCCCTGAAAACAAGAAGACATTCATTGAATGAATCCTTATCAATGAACCCACTAACATAGTCGACGTTTGAATTCTGGAATGAGATAGGAAAATGAACAATGCCTGTTGCAAGAGATAATGTTCAGATAATACAAAACAGATAACACATTTCATTCTGCAAAATAAATTTGGAGTCAACGTATAATTCCTCATCAATGCACCTTGAAAAAATCTCAATTTTTAATCAATAAATAGAATATATGGAGAGACAAACCATGAGAATTAACAAAATAATTTCCAGGAAATATAATCCAGATAATATGATTCTTCTGCAAAACAAGTTTGAAATCAATAAGACTTCAAACAAGTGAAAGAAAATTTGACTTTTTTGGAAATAATTTGCAGATGATCCCTTAATTGAGAAAAGATGTTGATTCCAGAACCATGGCCCCTTTCCTACTAAAACTGAATAAAAATCTTTAGAAAAAAGATGCTCATCTACTTTCGCATTTCCAACCCCTAGAACTTAACATTACCAAAGAAGCACTTTGGAATTTAGAAGTACCCCAAGATAAGTTCCCAAGGTTATGTCCTCATGAAAAATGGGGAATAGAAAGCGAACAATTTTATCTTCCCAGAAAAAAGGACTACATTCATTCAATGAATCCTCATCAATGAACTCACTAACATAGTGGTTGTCTGAATTATGGAAGGAGATAGGAAAAAAGGAACAATTCCCATTTCAAGAGAGAATGCTCAAAGAATACAAACTAGATAACTGGAGTCTTACTACATTAGCAGAGGTTTGCAATAATCATTGGACAACTAATTATCAATGCATACCATAATGTAAAATTATAATTAGGAATGTACATGGTCATCTTAAATAGTTCCCCAGAATGATTGAAGATTATTGATCCAATTTACCAACTCTTTGGAAAAATAATTTTGCAGTCGACACATAACTCTTTATTAATGGATCCTGTAAAACTCTCAGCCAATAGACAACATATAAAAAGGATGCCCAAGGAATATAAACGAGATGAAAAATTTCATTCTGCAAAACAAACTTGTAGTCAATGCATAATTCCTCATCAATGCATCCTGAAAAACTCTCAATTTTTAATCAATAAACTGCATATAAAAGAGACAAACCATGAGCTTTAACAAAAGAAATCCTAGGAAATATAATCTAGATAATATCATTCTTCCCGCAAAAAAGTTTGAAAACACTAGGAGTTCAAATAAGTTAAAGAAAATTTGAAATTCTTGCAAAATAATTTGTAGATGACCCCTTAACTGAGAAGAGATGATTCCAGAACCATGGGTCCCTACCTACTAAAACCATAACCTTCAAAGAAACGATGCTCATCTACTTTCACATTTCCAATCCAATAGAAATGAACACCAACAAAACATATTGCTCCATAGAATTTAACATTACCAAAATATCAATTCAGAATTCAGAAAGAACTCAAGATAAGTTCCTATGGCTATGTCCTCATTAAAAAGGAAGAATAGAAAGTAGACAATTTTATCTTCCAATAAAACTGGACTACATTCATTGAAAGAATCCTGGTTAATGAACCCACTAACATAATGGATGTTTGAATTATGGAAGGAGATAGGAAAAAAAGGAGAAATGTTTGTTTTAAGATAGAAT
This sequence comes from Pinus taeda, assembly GCA_000404065.3. Lineage (NCBI taxonomy): Eukaryota > Viridiplantae > Streptophyta > Pinopsida > Pinales > Pinaceae > Pinus > Pinus taeda. Next base: position 76,383 of record APFE030248474.1, read on the forward strand.
GCTAAGAGAATACAAACCAAATAATTGGGTGCTTACTGTATTAACAATTTTGCAATAATTGTACAATCAATCATCAATGCATGCCATAATGTAAAATTATAATTACTACATTATCGGGTTTGAAATAATTGTACAATTAATCATCAATGCATACCATAATGTAAAATTATAATTAGGAATGCCTATGGCCATCTCAAATAGTTCCCCAGAATGCTTGAATAATATTGATGCTTCAATTTATAAACCTTCACTAATGCATATAGTAGAAATCAAATAGAGATTGCGCAAAGTAGAAAATATGGACAAAGAATAACCATCATACAAAAGGATGCTTAGCGAATACAAACAAAATAATCAATTTCATTCTGCAAAATAAGTTTGCAGTCAACACATAACTCTTTAATGGATCCCATAAAACTCTCAGCCAATACTCAACATACAAAGAGGATGCTCAGGGAATACAAATCAGATAATACATTTCATTCTGCAAAACAAGTTTATAGTCAGCACATAACTCTTCAATGGATCCTGTAAATCTCTCAGCCAACACTCAACATACAAAGAGGCTCATTCTACAACCCATTATGAGGTGATGTGTAAGTATGTTCGTCCATCCATTCCCCTTTAAAATAAAATTAAAAATTAAAAATTATGTTTTAAGTTGAAAAATAATGTCCTTTATAATAAAAAAAAATGAATATGTTGTAAAGTAATTAGAAGTAAAAAAAAATGTGTGAGTAAGATGTTTAAATCTTATACTTTTTCAAAAGTATTTAAATAAAATATTTGAAAATTTATATTAACTAATTTATGCTAACACATTTTATTTTTCACTCTAAATAAGTTTCCACGTGAAGAAATTTGATCCCTCTTCGTCTATGATAGTGTATTTCTTGTAAAATATAGATTCTTTGATTATGTTGATCATGATTTTAGGTTGACCTCGATTTCAAAGTAATGCCTGAGGGCGGGGAAGAAGTTGCTAAAGATGAAGATGGAAGGCCATGGGAGATATCTCAGAAGGAAGAGGATATTGTATTTCAAGAATTTGAGCAGCTTATGGCCCTTAATAAAATTAAGGTATTTTCTGCTTTCCATTTTGCATTGTCATAGTAATTTGTTGTTTTATGTCCTTAAATACATATTGATGAACTGGAATTATTTTCTTTTGTCCAGATTGCTAATTTTTTTAAATCGCATATCTTTCTTCGAAGGAGGCCTATAGATGGATGGAAGTACATGATAGAGGAATTACGTCCAAATCCTAAAAAAGGAAGGGCTCTGGTCAACAAGTTTACTAGTTCATCTGATGGTCCAAGAAAGTCTTTTGATGGCAACGAAAAGTTAGAAGGGAGTTTGTTGGAAATCGATAGTAGATCGCCCAACAACTGAAAATTGATTGTGATGTGAAGTATCATACTTAATGTAAATGTATTATTGGATGAGTCAATTTACCTATAATTATACCGCTCTGTAGTTGTGTATGTAAATGGTTTTTACACATAATTGTTAATTGACAAATGGTTAGACATTCTAGGAAGTTGTGCCTGATTTGTTTCATTTATGTTTTGAAGTACTTGCATTTGCATTTCCAGTAACATAGATTATATTACTTCTAGATAATTATAATAATATTTATATTCCATTTCAATTTTCTTCTTTTGAGAAGTTAAAGGTTTAGTCAAACCCTAGACTTTAATTTTTGGGTCACAACTTTATTATCTAATTCTAACAAAATTTTCAACTTCATAGTTCTCTACTTTCTTCAGTAGTTTGAGATTGAGTGTTTACTTATATGGAGGATTTTGTGTTCCATATGTAAATTGGAGATTTATCCTCTCTTATGGATATCTAGGTGCATGTGAAGAGCATATGCCACCCTTTTATCAAAAACATATATATTAGCTAGATTCTAGTATCTACTTTGTGAAAAATAAAAGGATTCTTAAAATTTGCAGTTCATGTGGGAGAATAGTATGTTGTGTTGCATTGGGAAATGAGTTTTTTTTGTTGGTGTCCTATGAATTTTGTTTTTGACAAGAGGTTGATTTTGTCATGTACCACTGTAACCACTAGGTGCAACATGCATACCCCTAACATGGAAATGGATTAATTAGGGGATCGAACCAAAGACACCACAATATTTTACATAACATGTTTTAAATACTTTGTCAAGTAAGCTACCCCAAGGGATGGAAAATGAGGAATTATAATGATGCAACGATGATTTATTTTTGGTTTGAAAGTCCAAAAACATGGAAGAAAAGAGTCAAGGAAATGTCCATCAGAATTTCCAATTCAATGTGGTCTGGACTCTGACTAAAAAGAATTATTGTTTAATAGTTGGTCATCCTGGATATGCATTATGGAAGTTCTTGAACAATTAGTAGAAACATATACCAAATCATGGCAAGATAGTATGTCCTATTTCATTGGAAATTGACGAATTATAATGATGCAATGGTGGTCCATTTCTAGTTGGAAAGAACATAAACGGGAAAGAAAAGTGGCTGGGAAAATTTCGATTAGAATTACCAATTCAATCTAGTCTGGCTGAAAAGATATGCAACATGGAATTTTTTAAACAATCAGTAGCAAACATGCCAATTAGATGCATTTGGTCATTTTAATTATTAAAATAAAGAACAACACAACTACTTTGGATGAAGCTTTTATTACTTTTTTCAAGTGGACACTGTATTTCCCATCAGGCCAACATTATTCAGTATCTCGAAAATACACAAGAAAACTAACAGGTTAGTGGATACCAATCCAACTCCTGTCTATCTATCATCTCTATAAAAGTGATTCCCTAGAGGGTGGTGTACCTAGGTCAGGTCACATAATGCACATTATTGAGATTCAAATTTGGAAGTGGACACTATTATCAATTTCAAAATGGTGTATGGCTTCACATGTCAAAGGAGGGCATACATGCTCCTACATGCACACACACATATTTTATTGATACTGCAAATGAAACCCATCAAATTAGGCCAACTTATAATCTTGTGATATATGATTTCAAGGTTTTGAACTTGGATCATTAGCTCCTATGGGTCAAAGGCCTATGCAAAGACTTTGGTATAAAAATATTGTTGAGAAACCAATATGCTTATAGATTAGGAGAAGACTAGGATCATGAACAACATGATCAAGAGGAAAGCTCACAGAGCCTGCAGTATCTCCTGAACCGTAACTCTTTCCACCAGTATGCAAATATCTTTTTTTAAGGTCTAAGACATATCTCATTAATAAACATTTGGATATTATTCCCCAATAAAAATTAGAATATCCTTCAATAAAGACCACCTTCTTATCCAAGAATTCACTAACAAATCCAAAACAGAAACCAATTTTTTACATGTTGCCCGAGCCTTCCTTTTGACATGTTGTTGATGGAAGACTCCACTAATTAATGGAATCATGCAAATGATTTGGAGAATCTATACACTATTCCAACTCATTCTGCTATAAATAAAAATTTGATTCAAGTATGGAGAGGGTGTTCCATATGAAGGAGGAATTGGGGAAACGAGAAACAAAGACTAGAATTGTCTAGAGCTAGAGAACGATATTTTGGGAAATTACATATGCTTTTATATGATCCAAAGGAAACTAAATTAGGTCATGATGCAATTGATGATGGAAATAATGTTCGCACAATTTTTGTACAGGGTTTCGTAGATGATGCTATGCCAGGGAAATTTCAGCAGAAAAAAGGTTGAAATCAAAGCACAGTCTAGTTCTTAAGGGATGCAAAAGACAGATAATTTTTGTTACTTTGATTCTCGAGTTTTTCCTAATTTCTTAATACTAAAAATTGAAAGGAAAAAAAATTCCTTGCAGAGTTTGATGATTTACAAGAGTGTTACTTGAAAAACGACGAAGTTGCAATTACAAAAACAATGTGATCATGGATTGTGAAAAGAAAGGAATGGGAACAATATTAATAGATAAGGCTATCATGGAAGCCTCGAGGAATTCCAAAATATTCTCACAACATTTACCTGATATATCCATTTGCGACCCAGTTTCCATTAAGACCTAGTTTCCATTAAATCAAAATTTTGCTAGAATATAAAATCTCAAACTCAAACTCAAAAGTCATGTAAATTTCGTCAGGTTTTTAAGCAAGTGAATAAAGAAAGAGGTAGTATCACCTTAGAAATTTCTTCGGTACCTCCAAGTTTTTCAATAGCTCAAGAAATGGAAGAAGGATAACCGAGGAATTTTACAACAAAATATGTGGTGTCTGGTATCACCCCCAACATGCTTCCGTCCTTAATTACTCCCATCTTTGCACCATTCACAACACACTGTGATGGTTAGAACCCTGCATGAACCCTCTTCAAGAATTGTTGGGCTTGGATTTAGCCCGGAGTCCACTCTTTTTCAAATTCCTTTAACTTCCATGGGCTCTCAAGAATTCTCGTGTTCTGCATGTGACAATCAAACGTCAATAAAATAACTCTTAGAAAGGTTTGAACTTTGTTTAGTTTTCATCCTATATGTCCTGAACCCGATTTGGGATCTGCCTCACCCCTGTTATTTTGTGAGGAAAGGGAGTGTTCCTATATCTTGCATGAAGTGCAAAATTGATGGATTTGAGCCTCCAATACTCATCCTTCCTATGGGCTTGGTACAATTGAATGGTTGTGTCCTTCTCTTTCATCTACAGATCTTGAGTTATTTCCATTAATTCATTTGTGGTTTGAAGGGAGTTGAACTCCTCTTGGAGGGTATACTTGAAACACCGTGAGTAGGGAAGTCGAGGTAAATGGATTGATCCCTGGATGGCCAACGGAGGAAAAGGAAAGGTTTCCCCAATCAATCCACCAAATGATATTCATTATTTTCCCCATCGTTACCACAAGAAGGCATTGGAGCCATGTTGTTGGTCCACTAACGAGGCTCATTTCAAAAATTTTGGGTCCTGCTGGGAGGTCCTAAATCTTTTTGGATAGTTGGGTTAAGGCTAGAGGCCAGGATCATTAAAATATTTTAAAGAATGGACTATTTATTTTATGGAACAATGGCTATTTTGCTTAGTCGGTGATGAAAACCCTACAAAGGAAGCAAACGAAGAATGTTTCTATATAGCTTATCTCATTGAAATTGATAATCGTAGCAACAATATAACAAAAGAAGCAAAATATTTGTATATCACAGAATACCAAGAAAATAAGAAATAGAGCACAGGCTCATTATATTTCGTTTGATTTTCCTTTGATATCATAGTTAAAAGGTCTACATGCATGCAACATCGTATATAGTAGTCTCCAATCCCATGGTTATGTCTATTTGATTTTAAATAAATTATCTAGATAATTTCTATTTGAAAAGGAGGGTTGATGGTATATGTACATTTGATTTTAAATAAATTATCTTGATAATTTCGATTTGAAAAGGAGGGTTGAATCTATGTGGTTGATGTTGGGGGGGAATTTATGGTAGTAGGAAACTGTATATAACTTATTTGATGTTAGGGTGCTTTCTTGAACTTTTCTTTTAACCATGGTGAATGATTGATTCGTTAGAGTAATCTGGCCTAGGATCAAATTTAGCAAGAGTTGATATGTCTCGTTTTGACCACGAACGGAATAAACTCCCCGGAGCCACCTATTCCTATAGCCTCATCACAATAGGCCTAACATGACATTACAAGGAATCAAACACAAGTGGTGAGGGAATTAATAACCTGCCTCAACCCAGTCTACCCTTACTTGATGTTGATGTTATCATCCTTTCACATGAATGTTAGATTATTTTTCCAAGTGCACTCACACTATCATTAATTGGTTCTTCCTTTGTTTAGAATATGTGTATGTTTTCGTAATTAATTTTTTTATAATGTAAGGGATAACCCTTATAGTTTAATTTTCATTTGGTTTTGAAAGCTTTTTCATCAATGAACCCTTTGTCAGTTTAAGCTAAGTATGACATGAATTCTTTCTAATAATTAGTTGTAATTTTTTATCATCAATATCCATAATTTTTACACTACTCAAAGCCTAGATAAATGAGATTCATCCTTGTTAAAATCTTTTGGAAATAAATTGTATAGATGCTTACCCTATTATACATTTCAGGTGAACATTCCATCCATTGTTAGGGGCTTGAAAGTAAACAAATGATACTTCATCTTCTCCATACTTTATCGATTTTAATTTATGATATGCTTTCTTTTTGTAGGTCCATTTGAGGAATAAATTATTGAATGACAATTAATTAGTAAACATTTACCTTCACATTTTTACTAGGTACAAATCATGTAATTGGCCAGAAAAAATTAACATTTTCAAGGGAATGATTAATTCTCAAAGGTTTTCCAATCACCTCAGTTCTCTCTCTCATCACCCCCTACCTTATTAAGAATAACGAGTCAGTCGAGTGGCAGCCTAATATTCATATAAGCAACAACTATCAATGAGGCATTGAGATTATAAATCATGTCCATGAGATTCAACATATAGTTGAGTTCTTTCTTAGTTTTGAAAACCTATTATTTCTTTAAGTATGTCATTTATATTTCTTGTTTTCTTCAAGGAAGATGGATTTATTTTGGGAGGGGTATATTTCACATATGTTCATGAAGTGATTCAATCCATGGAAAATGCCTCTCCAAAGGCATGTTAAGCACCTTAACTTCTAAATAAGTCCCATCTCATGTTCCCTCAAAAGAAATGCAAGAGGCATCTCCATATCTTTTTCTTTCCACTTTAAAGTGAATAAGTGCATTGAAGCTCCTTAATTGTCACTCATTATAGCATAACATAAAAAGTAAAATGAGTCAGTTGGGTTTATCTCAGGTGGTTGGGCAAAATGGTTGTTACCTCCCACACCCAGGTTCAGTTCCTTGCAAGTGACATGATGATCAGAAATATTGTTGTAATGGATAGGTGCCTATGAATATTGTTATATTGACCCTCACACTCACCCTTGGGTTAAGAAAGAGGATAATTTTCCTTGAAAAATAAATAAGTCAAATGAAAGGAAGAAACCATGGTAACTTGAGTTGATGGGTAGAAACAAATGATGTTTTGTTTATTGTAAGAGAGAAATTTGGTGGACCATAGAGAGAAGACACTTCTATTCTCTTGAATAACCATGTCAAGAGGTGGAGGAACCATGTAGGATATGTCATTTCGACTTCTTGAATTGGCATGCACTTTTATTTATTTCTAGATGATGGTCATTATCTAGTAATTATGTGCATTGGGGTAATTAGAGTATCATAATATCATAAATAAAAGAGATAAAACATTCAATTTATGCTTTCCTTTTTCATTAATGCTTGACTTGTTCATTAGAAAACTAACACAAAAATGCAAAAAAGAAAAGAAGAAAATGAGTAAAAGAGTAACAAGTAGCTTTATTGCGAAGGTCAATCAAAACTAAGCATAAAGTGCATGCAATAAAGTAAGCCCTCTTTTTCTTCAAAGGTTAGTTATATTTCTTTGTGCCTTTGGAATGGAAAATAAGGCTTCATTACTTCTTGTTGCGTCTAAGAGAGATACTTTACCCCTACATGCACATGACAATAAGTTGAGTTGGCGAGGTTAGATTTAACTAAGCTCCTTAAGGTAAATGGGTGTTGATTCCATATTTGTGCTACATGGTTATGACAATTTTAGAGTTGTTATCGAGGAGACTACATAAAATCACAATTACATATATAAAGATCATATAAGACACTAACATACTTTGAGATAAATGGGTTGTTAGTCTAGGGCTATATAATTATTCTGACTAAGTAATGGCATTACCTTATTTAGAAGGTATGGTTCTCCTTATTTCTTCAACCCCCCTTCCCCCCCCCTCCACACACACACTTTTCAAATGTTAGACCAAATAAGAAAGCATCGACACCCTTATTCTTGTGGAAATGAGAAGAATTGGGACTTGACTAGATTTACATTCCCTCCTTACTTCTTGAAGCATTCACTCATCTTACTGAAATGGTTATATGATAGTTTAGTTTCGTCTTTCATCATACTCACACTCTCATGAGGGTGGAGAGGAACTCCATGTTTTCTCCCTGGCATAAAATGTACTTTAATGGGATCTATATAATGATACATTCCTATACTGATGCCTTTTGTGTGTGAATTAGGTACTCTCTACTTTCTCATGGTTAATGAAGAATATGAGGGAGAAGACTCAAAGTCCTTGTTAAAGTGAAGCGACTAAGTGATGAAGAGAAAGAGAATGGTGTTTGGTGATGGGAAGGGCATATTCAATGTCAAGAGCTATATTGGAGGTTCACTTGCAACTTATTTCTTAATCCAAAGTTCATTTGTCGTCTTGTTTGAGATTGGGGTGTTTATCATTCCATTGCATGGTTTTATTGTCTCATAACATAGGTGTGATTAGCTCCATCATCCATACATGAGTGTTTTTTATGGGAAACAGGATATTATGGTTCCCAATAATAGGGGCAAGTATGTTGGCCTTGATTATTGTGGGTAGGGGATTGGAAATATAGAGTGGAGGCTTTTCAAAACAAAATTAAGTGTGAATATCAAAATTTCTTACAAAAAATAAGGGAGACTTTTTAATTAAATCAACATTTCATATCAATTTAGAATTTTATATATGTTTAAGGATTAAATTTTATCATTGATATTGCCATTCTATTTTTTTCCATCAAATATATATATCCCAAGGAAACCCACTATGCAAATACCCTCATTCTAAATATGGTACCCTAGATAAAATGGATTCTTTAGGGCTCAAGTCTAATAAAAAAATATACTTATTAAGGGCTCAACATGCCACTTGTTAGAAATTATCCTAGGTGAGAAGGAAGACACTTCTCTCAACCATGCAGACGAGACCCAATTGAATAATATTGCTATGTGTTATTTCAACTATCAAACAATAACTTGATGAGATTTATCTCAATCATTAAACCACAACTCTACATATCAAAGAATGAATATTGAATATACAATTTTTTTTTGAAAAATATAATAAAATGTCATGCCAAAAAAATAACACATAGTTGTAAATTGTATGTATTAATGTGATGAATGTTAGCCTTGGGCACACAAACTAAAAGCATACCATCTTATTTATGTATGGAGTAAGGGGTTAAGGAAACCATAACTAGTATAGGAGAAAATGTGTAGTTAGTTGACTCTAAAGTTGATCCTACTGAAGGTGAACATATATTTGATTACTATTTCCATGTGTGTCGTAAACCCAAAAAATTAAACTAGAAAGGAACATAATCAAATTCTAGATAATAAAAAACCTTTGTATCTTGGATAATTAACCAAGAAATATGTAAATGACCTCAATCGGCCAAAAAATGGGTGCATTTTTCCCGAGTTTCTATAGAAATTTATATGTCTTTGTGTTGGAGCTTCTATTTTTTCCATGAAACCAATCCAAACAAAGCACCGTAGTTGTGAGATAATGACTCCTAGATGAGCGAGCTACTATATCAAACCTAAAACTAGTACCTTAATTCCAAGGAGATATTCCTTGTATGCATAACAAGGTTTTGGATGCATGCACGTGGTAGAGGGAATCTACTTCCATTTCCGTCACCCACCACATACCATTGAAACTGCTATATCATCCATGATTGTCACCCACCATGGGAAAATGAAGGATGTGTCATTAAAAAGATTAATATATATCTATACTATATATATATATTTATATCTATATATATCATATATAATATATATATTATATAATATAATATATATATATTTGTGAATTTGACCTTGTTTTATTGTGACTTGAAAGCCCTACTTGTGAAAATTTCATCAAGGGAGAAATTCTCTCATCATGGGCCCTTGATTTAGTGAATTATGGAGGAGTTGAATGGAGATGTTTCAATCTAGGTAGTTTGACTAGTGTCGGTCCTACTATACATGCACTTATAGCCAAAGGACATCACATTGCCCCTAAGCAGAGTTGAAAGGTGATAAATATTAAGAGAGATAAGGATATATTTAGAGAAAAAGAGGTATTAAGAGAAGGTATTAAGAAATAATTGCAAGTGTTGAAATTTGTCCTTTGTAAAAAATTACAATCTTAAGTAGATTATTTGCCTTGTCATTTTTCCCTTAATTTGCTTGATTTTTTCTTGTGCCATTTTCCTAACCTTATAAAACTTCTTGAGGATTGAAATCACAATGATTTTTTTTTATTAGGTTGCATTTGTAATAAACCCCACCTTAACTATACTAGTAACTAGGGAAGTTACTATGTTAACCTGATTCTCAAGGTTCAGTTATGAGAATGGGGTAAAATGTTTTTTTTTTTTTCGTATATATAAATTTACATGCATATTCTGAGTGAAACTTTGGAAACACTATAAATAAATTTGGAAGTTGGGATTGATGCCTTAGGGTTTTCTTAATACTTATACAAAAATTAGTTCAAGTGGTCTAATCTAGGTTTTTATGGTTTATTTGAAGTCATACATACTCCATTATGATGTGTATTTTCATTGTAAAGGTGGTGCAAGTTAGTAATGAAAGGAAGGTTGTTTCTCAAATGTGGACAACCACCTCTAGGTTCTTGACCAAGTTCCTTAATTATGTAAATTCCTAACCCTAATCAACACTATTTTAAATCATAGACTAACCTTAGCTTCCATGTATGGGTCAACTATAATATTTTGGGGTATGTTATACACCATAGAAAGCATGAAATAAATGTTAATGCCTTATAATTGATCATTGGTAGCTTCATGGATCATGAGAAACTTGTTGGCCCTAGTTTCTGTATGCACTGAATATATAATATAGTCTAATGTTATAGTTACACAAATGGATGAATGTAAGTACAATGTTAAGGACAATGGTCTTGCATGATTCAAAATGCCATGGATTCATATGAAGACTCTTAGTTGAATTCTCTATTGCTTATATGCTCAATTCATTTCTGTGTGCAACTCCTTTGATCACTATGTTGTAGCATTTTTTGGTTTTGATAAGATAGAATAAATTAGTCAAAAAAAAAATTGAAAAAAATTTAAGTTAGGATATGGACATAACAATATTGAATAATTTTTTTTGAAAATATCTTGATGATGATGTCCATATCAAAGAAAATGTTAAGTTAGAAAGAAAAGAAAACAAATAAACTCTGAAAGTGAGCAAGTCTAAATGTCACTACTATTTTTTCCGCAAAATAATGGTTGTATGTAGCTTGTCATAAATTCCACAACCCATGGCAGTCAAATAGTTTAATATTGACTGCTTCATGCTTTAAATTCGATGTTATAATTAGAGAATAAAGATCTAGCCAAACTGTTTAATCTTGGCAGATCAGTAGTTAGGTAGATAATAATAAGGTGCTCATCAGTTTAATCTGAGCCCTTGGATGTTATAAGGTTAGAATTAGATAGATTTCTTTTTTTTTTAAATAAAAAGAAAGGAAAAGGGTTTTCTAGCTTAAATGCACCCATTAAGTGAAGAAAAAATGATAGGATAAGCAAAGGGTAAGTAGAAGAAAGATTGCAGAAGTATCATGATTGATTGGACAAAATGTGCATTTATCATGTTTTACCATATGTTTCTATGTCCATGAGGCAATTACACAAAGCAAATGAAGGTCTACAAGATCAATTAATTAACTTCCCTCATTCCCATTCATCCCTATATTTACTAATTTCTCCTTCCCACCTTCATACAGTTCATATTCATTCATTTTCCATAAAAAACCCCTTTTCCTAAGGTTAAAATCCTTTTGCCTAGGAAAAGTGAAAACCCCATGTTAAATCCCCTTTTACCCAAAAAACCCACAAAAAGATGTCTAGCCTAAGTATTGATGTATATATGTGAAAAGCAAATAACTCATGAAAAGGCATTATACCTAGTGTATTTCCCCTTTCCGCTCATGTTTCATATTAATGCTAACTTAGAGTATTAAACCCCTAAATGACCCTTCCCATATATTATTAACTCCCTTTACTAAATATCCTGAAACCATAAGTTTTATTATAAAACTATGTATTCCATAACACATCGCATATCGGCGCATCACAAACTTTTCAACATGCATGCACTCTCCTCCGCATTACGATATGTGATGTGCGATGGACCCAAACCCGACACAAATATATTTCATAATTCATTGCCCATTTCACATCCGCCCCTCATCGCAAGTCCCAGCTGAAACATACACCCTCTGCCATTGTGATCTCCGATATGCGATGGGAATCCGGACCCGATCGTAGTATTATCCATGATTTATTTTCTACATGGCATTCGGCCCCTATTGCATTTATTTGTGATGGGCCTTCCTTCGCTAAACTACAATTGCGATATGTGATGAACTTGGAACCAACGTCATTTATCCACCCAAATTCATACTATTTCAAGTTCGCCATACCTTGTTTTGCAAAGGATTATTTTGTTAAAAAAAAATTATGATTTAAACGAAGAACCAACCTAAACCTCTATTTAACCATAAAACCCTGCTAATTTCAGTTTTTAGCCCATAATAAAGCCCATACCACCATGATTAATCATTGGGCCCCTCCATTTCTCTTTCCTCTTACCTCCGTGCTACTATTTTTCTCCATCACCATTCGATCAAATGCATTCAAATCCAACAAGCCTCAGTGATTTTGGGTTGGCTCTCTGTCCGAGCATTACCCGCCCGAAAAACCAGTATTCCACCAACCTCCCCTTGCTATGTGTCAAGATCTAGACTATATCTGGTGGCCCCTCCCAAAAATCACCCATGCTTCATAAGAAGTGCGATGAAAACAAAAACCACCTCCCACATAACGACAAAATGGCCATTGTCCACTTTGCGCCATAATTCAAAAAGTAAACTGTTTTTCCGTTTAAACATAAAAATCACCATTTTTCTTTGTTTCTCCTGTTTACACAGTGAAACCTCCATAAACCTCTGCAACCAATAAAACCATTGTTTTACCTTCCGATACGCTCTGGACTCCTTCTAATATCCTTTCGAGATCAATAAAGCCATTGACGACCTTCTCTGGCACCTATGCTTTTCTTAACAATTTCTATGTTTTGAAGGTAAAAACTCCTATTCTAGGCTTCCAAAGAAAGAGCCTGCATACAGTTAGAAGAAAATACGGAGATCATATCAAATCACTTTACCCTATAACATAAATCTAAAACGATTTACTATTGAAAAACACAGTAAAAACTTGAAATGCACAGTAAAGGCTACTCAACAGGGTCAAAGGATATTCACAGAGTTTAAAGAGTATCAGATGAAAGATCAAATGAAGGAATCAACCAGCGTAAAGGATACAAAAAATCAAGCAGCTTAAAGGGAAAAATATCAAACAACAAAGCCAGCACAACCTGAATAAAGGGGACAACAAGAAGCAGTTCAATAGCTGCCCCTATCTTCTTGCATGAAGATCTTTCCTTTACTAGAATAAACCTTAATCAGTTTTAGGATATTTTCTTAGTTTCATTATTGTATAAATAACTCTCTTCATGAGTTGTTAAGGGTTCAAGGTTCATTGTTCATTGTTTGTTAAGTTGTGACTGTTCATTCAACTTTGAACCTAGTTGCACCTTTGAAGGAAGCTTTTCTAGACACTTGATGTACTCAGTCTTTCTAGAACCTTAATACAAATCAGAGGATTCTGAATTTGGTTTTACATAGTCTATGTTATCCTGTAAGTTTTTCCAATTATCAATCATTATGTTTTTCTTCATATGCTTATGACTTATAGAGATATCTAGGTAGGAATAATTGTGTCTCAATTTATTCCTATAAACTCCTGAAGTGATCAACTATTAAGAGAATGGATTAATGAACTATATGTTTAGCTAATCCCCTCTAATCAATAAATCATCAGTATCTTTTTTAAGCCTAAGTATACTGCCTTAAATCTTTGGAACATAGTTTAGAAGGTTTTCACACTTATGATTGTTTTGTTTTACAGTCTAGAAACTGTGATAATCATATTATTTTTTGTCTTCTTCTCACCACTATTTGATCTATATCACTGTGTAAAGCTTTATAGCAACCGTTTGTTGAGATACTAATATTATCCAAAGGATTAAGTACTTCAATTCTACATTTGTCTTCATTCATTGGTCTTCCAAAACTAAAACCAAAAACCCCAAAACAATTATTTTAGATGCTATGGCATTGGTAGTTGACCTACTACTATGTCAGAGGCATAACACACTATTCTTTAGCTAGCAAGTGAGGATGTTTTGTTTGTTAGTTGGGAATTCCCTCACAAATTTCAGTGGTGGGAAAAATTCAATTTCCATTCTATCATTGTGAAATTGAGATGAAATATTTTGTGTTATATGTTAGTCCAAACAAGTTTTAGTACACACATTTCATTTATGTTTGTCAAGGTGTTCATACCTAGGTCTAATCCCATAAGAATCATGATGGGTGCACTCAATGATGTGTGATGTTCAACTGTAAAAAAATGGGTTGGAAAAAAAATCAATTTTCGGTATGTTCAAACTCAAGAGGTTGCAGTTCTCTTTTGAGTAATTATAAATTCCATGAGGGCTTAAGGATGATAAACATGGATGAAACAAGGGAGAGAAATCACCCAAAGTTCCATTGCAAGATAAGCATGAAAAGACAAGTCAAGTGCTAAGGAATTCAAAGTTATGCCGAGTGTTAGGGTGTAGCGCGAACATATGCTAGGGAGTGTGAGGGCTAAGTGTCAAGGAAACATAAGGGGGCACTAGTTTCAAATGCATGGAAATGAAGTGTCAGCAAGTTACATGTGTGCTAAGGAGGGAGTGAAAAGTATGCTAGGTAGTTCCAAGGCATGCTAGAGTGCTAGGGAAGTATACCAAACTGGCCCAACTTCCAAGGTGTGTCAATGCATGCTAAGGAGTGTTAGGGAGTGCCAAGGAAACACAGCGGAGCACTAGGTCAAAATGCATGGAAATTAATGAATAAGAGTGTGTGACAAGGTGTGTCATCAAGCTCCATGTATGCTAATGAGGGAGTGACATGGTATGCTAGGAAACACTAAGCCATGCTAGAGTGTCAGGGTGGCATGTGTCGAAGATGTGTTAGGTTACAGGGTGTGCCAACATGTGCTAGGAAATGTTAGGGAGTGCCAAGGAAATACAAGCTAGAACTAGGTCAAAATGCATGGAAATGAATGAATAAGAGTGTGTGACACATAGTGTCAGCAAGTTATAGGTGTGCTAAGGTGGGAGTGACATTGTATGCTAGGCATCTCTAAGTCATGCTAAAGTGCTAGGGTGACATGTGACCAGGATGTGTCAGGTTACGGGGTGTACCAACATGTACCAGGAAGTGTTAGGGAGTGTCTGGGAAACATAAGGGAGCACTAGGTATAATTAATGCATGCAAATGAATGAATAAGACTTTGTGACAGGAAGTGTCAGTGAGTTCTAGGTGTGCTAATGAGGTAGTGACAAGGTCTAGAGAATCATGTCAAGATGTGCCATGTGTTAGGGTGTGCAAATGAATTTCAGGGAAACACAAGGGAGCGCTAGTTTCAAATGCATGGAAATGAATGAATAAGAGTGTGTGAGAGGGAGTGTTAGTGAGTTCTAGGTGTGCTAAGGAGGGAGTGACAAGGTATGCTAGGTAGTTTTGAGGAATACTAGTGGTTGACATGTCAATATGTTCCAAGTTTCAGGGTGTGCCATGTTGGAAATAATACTGAGAGGGGGGGGGGGATGAATCAGTATTGGCAATTTAACAATTTTTCATTTCCATAAACAAATTGATATACACTACTTATGTTAATTAAACCTGTGTATATATGTAACTGTGTTTAGAGAAACCCGCATATATCTTGCAGACTTCTAATTTAGTTAGTTGATCTTACTCTATGTATCAAAACCATAAAACAGTAATCAAGTGTAGTAAATAGTACAAGCGATCACACACATGAACAGAAGATATAAGGTGGAAACCCAATCTGGTTGAAAACCACCTGCTGCAATTTGTTTCTATCTTCTTTTAATAAGAAACTTCTTTTACAATATTTTTGTATTGATGCAGTCTTATACCAGTACGCAGGCTTCTACCTGCAAAAGGCTACAACCTTCTCTCATTCTCCAGCTTCTCCTGGAAGGGAACTACAACCCCCTTAGCTCTTATACTAGCTGATGTACTAATACGTAGGTGCTATCCTATAGAAGGCTACAACCTTCTCTTTTCTTCGAGGGACCACACTTCATAAATTTTCAGACTGGATCCATCAATAACATCAATCAAACATCAAATATATCTGCATCAACCAATCTCCTTTGTACCAACCAAAAACTGAATCAAACAATCACTTTTCTGAATGTTGTAACTAGAATACAGTAACAGTGACAAGAAACCAATCCTGACCCCAAAACACTGTAGCAATAAATAGAAGTAGCTAACCCAGATTTTATGAGACGTACACTACTTCAATATGTAGAACCTATGTGCATCTGTTGTTATCTTAAGGCAAACCTGTGTATACGCTGTTTTGAATTACTGAACCAGCGTGTATACACGCCTTTGCTATGTTGAACCTACATACATATCTATAAAAGATAATTTACCCTTTTCAATTATTTAGACATCAATTATACCCGGATCATCAGATTTATAAATCAAGTCATGTGCCAAATATAACAGATCAAAATCACACAAAGATACTTCTCTTCAAGCCTTAAGATCTTGACCCATCAATAGAACTTATCCTTCTTCTAATGCTTAGGTTCCTCCTTGATTCAGATCCCGCTATGCACCATAACCCAATGACCAGTATTCTAGATCTTTCTCTTCATAAGATATTCAATCCTTGAGTTCCTTTGCCTAATGACCTTCTTCCCCTTTTATAGTCTTTGGCCTTACTCAATACCATGGTAAAAAACCACTTAGAGCCAATACCTGGGTCCAAATACCTGGGTTCAACACTTCAGACAAGAATACCATGGTCCAAAACCATAGATCCAAATTCCAAGGACCAAAAACCAAGATTTCCAAACTGTGCGCGCTTTCCTATGCATGAAAGTGCGTGTATACACACATGTGCCTTTTGTTCTGTGAATCTGCGTGTATACGCGGTTTGGTCAACGGGGACTTGTGTATACCTCCTTTTCCTTTATTCTGAGAGCCTGTGAGCCTGAACTGTCATCTGAGTGATTTGTTGAGTGAGTTGCCATCAAGGACAATACCTGTTCCATAGTGCCAAGCGTATGTCATAATGCCAACAATCTCCCCCTTTGGACTTGATGGCAACCCCAAGTCACCCCTTTGTCATCAAGGGCAAAGGCTTATTCTCCCCCTAAGTACATGCTAAAATCTCTGCTCTGCTGAAGTGTGATGTTCATGCTCCCCTTGACTGTAAGCAAGGCCTGCAAAAAAGTTGTTCTACAAGAAGAACATGACTCTATACATCATAAATGACCTTCCTATCACCAAAGACTCATATATACATCAATCTCCTAACCAAGTGGGGACATACCAATATTAACTCATCCATCCAACCAAGTGGGGATACACCAAAGGTTTACACATGATAAAATAAGAACATTACATCATCCATCCCAGGCATAGTGGGGAAACCAAAATAGGCCATTACATGACATTGATAATAAAAGAAATACATGACATAGAGATTAAATATCTAAGACAAGACTATGAGAGTCATTAGAAACTATCATTAGCAACATTTGTCAATCATCATCTAGACCAACAACAATGATCTCCCTCTGCACCTGTTCCAACTAAATAAAAAACAATTGTGAAGTAGTACCAAGATCTTCTAAGATAATACCAACAATGCATTATTAGAAGTAAATGCTCCCCCTGAACTTGTGCCAGATGGTCTTTGTCATACCCATATCGGACTCTTTCATCCTAAGTCTGGCCCACTGATATTCTTCAAACGAGATATACGCGACTATATCCACAGAATCTGGCGTATGTACATAGATGCTCTTCATGAAATTGGTGTACAACCACTTTTCTCTGAAACAGATAAGTGTCAACAGCAAGATGATGCATCAACTACTCCCAACTTCTGTCTGAGGTATTCAAATGTCTCCCTAGGCAATGGTTTGGTGAATATATTAGCAACCTATTCCTTAGAGGGAACATACTCCAATTTGACCTTTTGTTCAAGCACCTGTTCCTGGAGAAATGATATTTGATAGGTATGTGCTTGGTCATTGAATTCATGACTGGATTCTTTGAAATACTGATTTAACTTGTATTATCGCATAAAATGGAGATAGGTGGAGTACAAGTGATTTGAATGTCTTGCAATGTTTGCATCATCCAAAGGAGTTGTGTGCAGCAAGATGTAGCAGCCACATATTCTGCTTCAGCTGTAGATAATGCAATT
>APFE030248477.1:0-15190 GCA_000404065.3 Pinus taeda
AAGAGCTCTTTATATTGTTTTTTAAGATTACAATTGGATAACTTCAGATGAAGATATTCATGAATACTGGAGAGGAAGGCTATTTAGGATTACAAGTGGATAACTTCAGAAAAAAGACAAACCAGAAATACCCAGAAACGCAGCAAAGAAACACTCACCATTCTCGGGCTGGAAGAAGGCTGTCGAGATGGATGCTTTTCTTCAGGTGCCCTAGACAAAATTTTGCAGGATTTCAGATAGCTTTTTCCCAGTTTGTTCAAGTATCACACAGGCAGAACAATTTTGTCAAACCATAAAGGGTGCAGAGAAGGTGCATAATGACACAAAACTGGAGGTAATTTATTCATTCAAGATCATTTTTTTTCCTTTCTGAAATTTCCTGCAAACACAAAATATGTTAAAATATCCTTTAAAGATTTTAAAGTTTGTTTTACTGGAACCAATAATTACAATTCTTTGGAGATTGAATGCTCAAGAACAAAGAGTAATCAAATATTATTACTCGTATACAACTAAGAAAGAGTCTCTCTTTTAATGATCAGTTCGTTATCTTAGAGCCGATTTACCAACTAGCAGTGCACATGTACCAATCCATGTCTTAAACTTTGGGTTGTTGGCATCAAGAACAGATCCTACATTAAATACAACGATACCTGTTTGATATTCCTCTTGAGAAAAGCACGAAAAACTGTAAGGTAAAAGATAAGCTATATTAGACTGAGATTTGAACATAAAGGCCAAGTGTGGATGACAAATTTGTATGAACCTTTATTTCAAATATGAACATCTATGGCATTTTCACATCACTAAAACCTGAAAGATAGAAATGTCACAATGTGAATATAGAACAAAATGTTTCCAGCATAGGCAGGTATGCCTTTGCCATAATAGAAGGATCCAATTCTATCTCCATGTTTGCATCAGCAACATATTTATTAAGAAAAGGACATAAAATAAATAAAAGCTCAGTGACATGTTTAAGTTTAATACACAAATCCTCAACCTACTCAGAAATTAATAAACATAAACTTATTGTAAATGGCAAAGGATCCAATTCTGTTGCCATGCTTGCATCAGCCACAATATCTATTAAGAAGAAGACATAAAAAAATAAAACTCAGTAAGATGTTTAAGTTCAATGCACAAATCCTCAACCTAATCAGAAATTAATAAACATAAACTTATTGTAAATTGAACAAAAATGAATCATCCTCTTTAAAGAGGACATTATGAGTAGCACTGATGATTTTACAGGTTGCCAGTTCATTACAAAAAATTAAACAATTTTTAAATATGAAAAGCTCATTTCATAAATTCACAATGAGAGAGTAAAGTCAAGATAAATATTCTATTAAAAACTAGATTTCAATTGTTCTGTCACATTTATTTTAATATAATTTTTATAAAAGATTTAACCTTTTACTACATTATTTAGAAAATATTTAGAAACTCAAAAATAACGGCATTTCATTGTCCATATATTTGGCTTCATTATTGCTTTTCACAATCCTTTTCCTCTTAATTTCTTTAGTTTTCCCTCTGGATACAATTACTAATATTAAATATGGAAGAACTGCTCATCTACCACATAATTTCTTTCCTTTTCCCTCTAAATACAATTACTAATATTAAATGTGGAAGAACTGCTCATCTGCCCCAACTTTAAAAGGTTGTTAGTTTTAAACTTCATTGAAGGCAATTATTAAAATTGCTACTATCAATTCACTAACTTAGTGAATGCAATTAAATACATTGAGTTAATATTGATTTAGTAAATATTAAATACATGTACTATAAAATTAGCATTGATTCCATAAATATTAAATACCATACACTTGGCTCCATGACTAGCTCAATGACTTTTCATTTTATCTGATAAATAAAAATAAGAAACAAAATGAAAAAAACCCTAACATAAATTTGGATAGGCCGTAAATACAGACGTACATGATACTGGTATATATTTTGTTTACAACAAGATTTCTACGCCTTTAGGTATTCGCTAAGAACTTAACATCTATATGCTTCGCTGTTCTTCAAAATGATGTGGAGTATATTCGAAATTTTATATTCACATCTTGTAGAGACACATAAAGTTGAATTAAAACACCGCTACTGGTTTGATGTTTAAGGCCTCTCTTGGCTCTGTAATATATGGATATCTAGGTTTTAAATAATTAAGGATCTGGGATTTTTTTCGTTGATGAAAAGCATATTCTAGTGGAAATTATATTCTTTATATGCGATTTTTTTCATACGCCTTTTACATATAACTACCTTGAAGAAAATACAAAACCCCTAAATGCTAAACCAAAATTCAAATCTCTTTATCGTTTCATTTTATATACACATGTATAAAACTCATGTCTATCCGTTTTTGAATCATGTATAGATTCACTGCGAATTCATTTCTACCAATATTGTGAATTTCTTTCGGATTAAGATGATTTAAAATTGACTTATGAGCTGCATGCGCCATTCTAACGAGTATAAAAATTGTTTTTCTAATTTTAATTATGTTGAAGTCAAAATTTGGCAGATAGAGAAAGAAAACACAAAGTATTACAACAGATAAATACTTGTATAAGGCTGTCACATTTAGCTACAACTTACAAACTTGAATGCAATATGAAGTACACTTCAAAAGTTTTTTTTTAAATAATTTTTGTTTCCTAAAATATTCTATTTTTTTTTTTTTAATTTTTAAATTTATAATGATCTATTACTTAAAACTCCTCATAATAATGTCTTCATATTATATTTGGTTTATAAAACTGATTTTATAAATATGTTAGTTAATTACTATTTTCTTTACAAGATTTTTAAATAAATTTGTTCATTGTTTACAAGTTATTTAATTAAATATATCTATATATCTTTTTTTAATTAAAAATAGGTATAGATATTTTTAAATTGCTGTCACAATACATTAGAATAGGTTTTTTTTTCTAACCCATTACTCTATGTAACCAAATTGCTTCTTGTTTCTACATAATCATCTTATATTAAGGACATTGTTACAATGTGTTGTTGATTGGATTACCATGAAATCATACCTAAACTAAAATGGAAAAGGTGTCCTGAAGTGATTTTTTTTTATAATCAATGCTACTTTCAAGAAAGTCACTATTAATGTTCTAATATAATATACAGTATATTGTTTTTCTAGTAATATATCTCAAAATTACTTGGGAAATTTTTTTCTAAGGGTTTTGGAGACTCTACTAACGTCAAGGCTCCCCTTCTAATAAATCTCATAAACTGATTTATATATATATATTAGATACCATGTCCTCTTTGTTGATATTTTTACTTGTTGCAATTTGGGTTGATGGTAGCTTGCAATTAATGATTTTTAGTTCTTTCAACACATCCATGACATATTTTGATTGAAACACAAACATTTTTATATTTGATTTGATTTTATGAGTTCCAACTAAATATTCAAGATTTGACCTTCCTTTTTAACATATATGTATAAAGTGTAGCCATATATGTATAAGGTGGACTCACTATTGCTTATGATGAGACTATTACTACTAAGAGTCAATCCTACTATATTAAACTTTAGGAAGTTGTTTAAGGTTATATAGAACATTTTCTATCATTTCTCTTCATGCCATTTTATCACATATCCTAGTGGCCTTTCTATATTTACTTCTTCAAAAATAAAGGCTAAGGAGGCCAAATTGACATCCATTTGATAAATGCCAAAAAAATTTCACCTCATTTGAGCTAATATGGTTATTAAGGAAGTTCTAAATGTATTAACATTGAACTTTGGAACTTGTGCAAAGATCTCTATATAATATAACCCTAACAATTATGTAACTCATTTTGCTACCAATTTGAATTTTTACTTCTTACTTCTCATTTCTCATTAAGATTTTTTCTGTAAAGCCATTTTATATGAATTCAATATCTACTTTTTAGTAATTATAATAGATGCATATATCATTATTGTGTACTCTTTTTCAACCATTTAATTTCTTTTCTAGACATTTGGATTGAGAATTAAAAAATACAAAATTTCAATTCACATGTCTCTCAAATTTCTAGTTTAAATACACTACTTGATTGAGAAGTAGGAGCAAACTAAGCCATTGGAGTAGAATACTCACCTCGAATATAATATTTATTATTGTAATATCACTTATTAATTAGTCATATTACTTTTTTGTGACTCCATTATTGTGGTGTAATAATGAATTACAAGATAAAGTAAAATTAATATGTTATAAAAATGTGATTAACCTTAATCAATAAGATCCAAAGTATAATTCTACTTTAACATGGCTAAAATAGGAACAAACTCTCATAATCTTTATAATAAGACAAACCCTTAAACAATTTCCATAACTCGATGTTCCAAAATAATTTATCATCTTTGGGAAACCGAGAGAGCTAAAAATGAAAAGCACCATGTCTTAGAATTTCCTTTATACAAGTAAATTAAATAATAATTTCAAATATTTATTATAATTTACCTACCTTACTAATATTTCAACTCATCAAACCTAATATTTTCTTTTTGATTATGCTTGGAAAATCCATCCATTTTCTATTATATATTAAGAAAATTTACACTAGACACATTGACTTGGTGGGTAGGGGAAACCAAGTATGTTGGCCATCTATTGGGGCTATATGCCATCCAAAACAAAATTGCTTGACTCTACATAACTGTAAAAACTAGCATATGCAACACTAAACTTAAAAGCTAATTGCATAAACAAAAAACTAAGCTTGAGGAATCTAGTCTTTTAGCTTTTTCTACTCATGGCAGACATCATAGGAGACATAGGCTACACTAGAAGGATCTTCATCAGTTTCATGGCATTCCATGTATGCAAGGGATGTGGTTGTGGCTTAGGTCCATCCTGATGTATTGTTTGTGCAATTGAAAGAGGATTTTTTCCATGTCTTTTTTATAACTTGGCAAGCCTTGCACTGTTACAGCCATGAGAGATTTGTTCCATCACTTTTCCAAGAAGACTATTCATTAAGAAATACAAGTAAAGGGTGTTTTTAAACTGAGTAATTCTACCAGGGTATTCCTTGTATCTCTGACCATCATCCTCTAATTGTTGATCTCTTCCTATGGTTCACTTTGGTGCTTTATCTCAGCTCTAGAGCTTCCTAATTCCCACATCCTTGTCATGTCAGTGTTGCTTGCCTCTGCTATGAGGCGATAGGCTTAGGTCCCATTCAAGCTTACTAAGTGTTGGGCTATAGGCTAGCCTCTCCTTACTACACCATAAGGGGCCTCTCCTTACCCGCTCCTCTAGCCATAATTTGAGTTAGGTCAGGCAATGAGTGCTAGTTATCCCATCTTTGCTATTCATATAGTTCCTCTCTTCCATGATTCACCACTTGAAAGTTAAGATAGCCTAGAGCCCTCAAGTAGCCAAGGGAATTTATTTTTCTGACTCCTCTCCATTGGCTCCTCATAGTACCCCTTCCCGTGGCTATGGTTCAATTGCCAGTTGTAAGCCCTGAGTAAGCCCTAAGGCCACTCCTGACCTAGCTCTCCACTTGCATTTATATCAGCACCCTCAGCCATGGTTTTGCTTACCCCTCTATCCAGAATGAGGTAGAGGGTCCCTAGCTATGACCTTAATCCCATGCAGGTGCCTAGTTACCCAGGGTTTTCTAAGGGATCTACTGCAGGTGCTGAAATCCGGACCCCCTCCCTTAGCTAGTGCCTCTCCCTTCACCACCCAGCCCCCACTAATGGCAACCCCACTATCCCCTATCCCCTATTCAGTGGTCTGGTTTGAGCAACTAGATATAGGTAGTCTTATCTTATCAATGCTCAATTGTGAATGCCATTGCCAAGATTCTAGTTCCAATGGGATAAAAACAGAAAACACAACGAGGTCAAGCCACTTCCTTTCCTCCCGTAGTTCCTCCCATACAGCCCTACTCCCCATTGAGACTACCTCTTACCCTATTTTTCCGAGCAAAACCCCAACCATATTATGGAATAGATAAAGTTGCCCAACTAGAGCATGGAATCTATACATGACCAGGACCAAATTACATAGAATATTACATAGCAGGAGACAGTTTCTTGTAAAGCCAAGGTTCCTTGCTTACCTTCTCCCCTCCCCAACTCTAAGTGTCCTCTAGTCTCCATAGTTTCTCTCTCTTACTAATGCCTTAACCTTCTTCCCCACCCTTCTTTATTCCTTCCTATGCCACCTTGCCAACCCATAGTCCATGCATTCATATAAAAGCCTTGAGCATGTGGGGCACTGTCGTTGTTATACATCACAGTTTGTAGCCTCTGACAATGATAACTTATCAAACTCATAATTTTATCATATACTTCTCTTAAAAAATTTCAAATGAAAAAAATAAAATTTTAAAATAAAATAAATAATTTATTACCATTCATAAACTACATTAAAAAATGATCTTAGTCATCCTCTTCTTTTTCATCATCATTAAAAAAAATATTATTTAATATTAATATTAATAAATACATATATAATAATTACATAGCCATACTAAGACTTACACCTTAAATTATTACAGTTACTAGAGTGATTTACTTGTAAAGACTCATAATTACAGATGACAAAAGAAAATGTTTTTAACCTGTGACAGAAGAACATGTTTCTAACATAGACCTTAATTATATAAGAGAGATTGCGAGACACGCCATTAATATATCCGTATACCTAATTAGATTTTACGTTAATAACCATAAACTTCCTTTATAAGGAACACTATGAATATGGTGATGCTACTTAACAAATACGAGTGCAACTAACTAGTATTCCTGTGAACGAGAGAAGGACACCATTGCCACAAGTATCAGGGTTTCTGTAGATGGGAAATATTTGAGTTGCGTTTACCATAATTATCATCCAATCGTAGGTAGATAAGGTTATTAAAGATGTGTAGAGTTGTGGTTAATACCAATCCATGCATCAAATCAGCAAATGGATAGTTATGTGGCTAAAGCGGTTTAGAGTTTTAAAAGTAGATTCATTAAGGATGGGGATAGTTCACACTCAGTGGGGCAATTTAATATTCTTACTCTGATGAATGATCGAACAGTGGATTATGAGGGACTAATATGATGCGTAGTGGAGTACAACATATCATCGGAAGAGAGGCCTAAAATAACATGGAGTTGGAAGTGCTCTGTATATTTTCAACATGTTCAATAAAAATTCTCAAGTTATGGTATCCTCTTTTTGTTAGGAATTTCTACAATAATTTTTTATTTTTATTACATTTGTGGATAACTTTGTAGTTTTGAATTTATTGTGGTGTATATGGTTTTTAATTTTTTCCCATTCTTTACTGGTAATTATATAACATCTTTATATTTGTTTATTGAAAAACAACTAGGGTAGAGTAACTTTTCATTTGTAATACAAAAAAACAATGAGCATTAAAGGACACTGTTAGTTGATGAATTATTTATATGATGTCTTGTTTGAAGACCATGTCTTTTGACCTCAAGTGTGTGTAGATCACTTTGGAGACTACAAACTAGTCACTAAGGGAATAAGAATCCTCTTGTCCATACTTACACACGTGAAGATAAGGATTGTCTAAATCCATAGATGAATTACATGAGGAATGATATAATTAGCAATGAAACTGTTTGATCTAGTAAAATTTTGGATTTTTGTAAGTGCATTTCTAAAGAGACAATGGATTTCTATATACTATCTCTTATTGATTCCATTAGTTTGGGATTTTCTTTTTTGTAAACTAAATCCCCTTCTTTGTACTTAAACCTTTTTTACATGATGGTGAAAGTTGAGTTTGACAAGGTGTCAAAGTAATAGGCAATTCACTTTGCCTCTAAGGAAGGTTGTGGGTTCATTGGCTCAAGGGTTGACTTGATTCACTTATAAGGAGTGTACTGTATAGAGGACACAAGTTTGGGCTTATGATAAACACTAGTAGATCATTGATTAACCAAAGTTTGGATTGGTTTTGTCCTTTTCAAGGAAGAAGATGTGATTTTTGAATTAAAATAAGTGTCATTTATTGACATGTAAACCTATACATAAAAACCTTTCACTCTCTTTTTGATTCCGAAGGAAAAACATTATTGGGAACCCTAGTGTGGATAGAAATTCTAAGGATACACATGGAATTCTAAATATTTCAATGTTTATGTGTGATTGGAAACTAACTTGAGAAAACTATATGGTAGGTTCCTTTATAAATGATATGAGTCAATTGTAAGGGCATTAGTTGATGCCCATGTTGTTTGAGGAATTTTGGGAAAGTTGAAATAATTTAAAGAGAACAAGTAATCATAGATGTTAGACTATGCTAACATACACTTTCATGCTTTAGGTGTAGTTTTTGTGGAAAAACATGAAATTATGTTCCAAATATTACACTAAAAGTGTCTAAATTAAGAAGGCGGTTGTAAAGAGACAATAATGATGAAAGATCAATGAAGGATTTTTATATTAATGTTTTCTAGGTAATTAGCCAATAAGTGTTAGAAGGTTGCATTAATTTAGAGGATAATAATTCTTGTTCTATGTGCAAGCCTAACATTCTAGCCACGGATAGTTCTATTCATTGATAGTAATTGTTTCAAGGAATTCATTGGGATTGAGGATGTTGGAGATGTAGATCTTACTTGAGGTGAAATTTCCCACACCAAATGGATGGTAGGATCCATTTTATCAATAATTTGACTTTGTGAGTTGAGGTTTTAAATTCTTATTTTATATTTTCTATAGCCACATAGGTGTTGGCTAGTTTGATACTCCTTGCTCAAGGAATTTTTTCCTTACAAAACCATAAGGTACACCTAGAAAAATTCAAAACCCTCAATATTATAAAATAGTTATGGATTTTTTTTTCTAGGAGATAAGCATGATCCTATGGATGAGTATAGAGCAG
Source organism: Pinus taeda (assembly GCA_000404065.3). Taxonomy (NCBI): domain Eukaryota; kingdom Viridiplantae; phylum Streptophyta; class Pinopsida; order Pinales; family Pinaceae; genus Pinus; species Pinus taeda. The sequence goes on from APFE030248477.1 coordinate 8,893, forward strand.
AGGTAGGGAATGGAATTCCAACTCTTTAGACTTATAATCACATACCTAGGGGGAGTCACTTTCTACTTATACCAAATAAAAATATCCCTAAGAAGTGTGTCCCCATTGAGAGTATTAGGTTAGATATTAGAGGAGAAATTAGTAGTCTCTTTATTGGTTGTAAGTCTCAATTTAGACTACCTTAGGAACAAGAAATAAAAGAAATTAATCAAGGTAAGTAGAGACTCATAATTGGGGTACTTAGAATGGGACTTTCTTAGCTATAAGTTTTCTCATGAAGATATCTTCCACTAATATTGTGCCTCACAAGATTAATTAATCTTGAGAGACAATATTTTACCATTGTAAAAAACTATAGGCAAGGGAGAGCCTATCAATTTTTATTTAATAAAAACGTTGATGGCTTGGGAATTCATAGCTTTATATGCCAATAGTTTATTTTCTTGTGTCTTAGCTAAATGAAAATCCATAGTGATTTTAAAATGTTTTCTTTTCATAATTTAGTTTTATTTACTAAAGGACAATGTAATAGTTTTGGCTACTTGATTAAGGTATTTAATAGCTATGATCTCTATGAAAGGTGAAAAGAGTAATGGAATAAGATATTAACATCAAATTATAAAAATCCTATAAACTTGGTGGTGGTAAGCTATTTAAACTTAATACTATGTAGCAAAGAGATCTAGTTTGATTCTATAAGGCTAGGAGAATTTTTTACTATTTTTATGTTTAATTTAATCATTTTTTATGGGTGGACCTCTTACCAATCAATATTATACCTACTTTTATAAGTAAAAAAGAAAGTAATGCTACAATTGTAAATAAATTAGATAGTTTTAAGTGACAAGGCATTCCTTTTCAAAAAGTGGTTAAATGTGGGCCTTCCTTGGATACTTCCAAAATATATTGTCACTATTTAGTACTGTTAAGGACTAAAAATCTTGTTATAGAACATAAACACCCTTTAAATTCAATCCTAATTGAATTAATGAAGAGGATTTTGGATTTGCAATTCTTAATAATATGCAAATATTCTAACATGAATTATGAGCATCTACATGTGAATAATTCACACACTCTTTATATGCGTGAAGGAGAACGTAGTTTGAAGGAGCTATATAGCAAAATAGGGGCTTAGCTTTTAGAGTGAAGAAGTATTAGGTAGATTTAGTAAGGGACATGGACTAGTGCATCCTTAATGAATGTCATTGATTACATTTAATCATTTAGCCTTGGATAGAGATAATATAATGTTTTATGACAACATGGATTAATGAATGAATCACATGGTCATTTGGCTAAAATAAGGGTACCAAATCATAAAAGATTTTCAAAATTTTCCAATCATAGGAGGGATAAGAATACCATTTTGAAAATAGTAGGGGTAGCTCGAAGTAGGGTTACGGGATTTAAAGACATGATTGCATTATGCTTTCAATATTTTAAAATTCTATTTGAGGAGTTTGTACAATCTAAGTTTGTTGAGATATTAAGGATGTGCTAGTTTCTCCAAGGTTGATTACTGAGGAGGAAAATCAGAGACTCGATAGGGCTGTTATCAAGCATTATTTTTATCATGTTTTAAGAACCTTTATAAAATACAAAAGTATGCACACATTTCTTTAGATTTAGATGATGTATTTTGAGATGATCTTGTTTGAGTAGTGAAGGAGGTTAGAAATTTGGTGAAGTTTTTTTTGAATATTAACTATATTTTTATAGCTCTAATACCAAATTTAGATTTCCTTGAGACCTTTGAGGAGTTTTGTGGTATCTCACTTTACAAATGCCGTTGTAGAATAATTTCCAATGTGATAGTAATGAGTCTTAAACCTTTTATATCAAAAAAAAGTTCATAGATCTATGTTTATTTTGAAAAGGAAGAAATTCATGAGGCAAGTGGAAATGCAAAAGAAGGACAACATACAAGAAAAAATTAAAAGAGGCCAAGAAGATAGCATACCTAAAAAAATTAAAACACTCCACCTATGGTAGTAAAGTTGGATTTGTCCCAAGCCCCTATGGTAGTAAATTTGGATTTGTCCGAGGCCTATGATTGTGTATTCTAATTTTATATTAGATTAATGTTCACTCAAATATTATTCTCATATGTTGTATTTAGCAGTAGATAATGGAACTAGTTTTATCTATTTCTCTTGTAGTATTAATCAATGGAACAACGCGTAAGTTCTTTAAGTATTAGAGGAATTTTAGGCAAGGCTATCCCTTATCTTCCTATATTTTCCTCATAATAGCCAAATGTTTGAGTTGTCTGTGGTTGATGTAAGAAGAAGGGCTTCTTTACAAGGCCTTAAGGTGGGATGTAGAGAGAGATTGACTCATATTTTAGTTTTGGATGGTTTTCCATAATTATTGTTTGGATTTTCTAATGGATTGATATATTTTAAAGATGTTTTTCTACTTTTAAAAAATTCATGGCCATGGATTTTAGTGATGCAAAATCAACCCTATATACTTCTAACTTACAAGAAAGTAGAGAAAGTACATCACTATTTTTCCTTTCCTTTTTATATTTTAATGATGAGGTCAAATGTTTAGATTTCTATATGAAATGTAATCATTATTAGAAAGTTGACTATAACTATTTGCTTGGGGAATTGTTAAAAAGGATCCACAATGGTGCTAGCATTTGTTATATAGAGTGGGGAGGTTAGATTTAATCAAACTTATCTTGCATTATCATGTTTTTAAACACACATTGGACCACATCCATAAAATGGGTTCTAGAAAAAATTAGAATGTATTTCTTAAAAAAGAATGGCAAGGAAGTAATCATTACAAGGAAATACACTAGGTTAGTTGGAGGAAATAAGAAATTCCCAAGTCTTTAGGTGGATGGGTGCAAAAGAACAACAAACTATTTGGGAAATCATTTGCAGAAATATGTCTTTGGAAAGTTCTTATTAAATATAACTTATGCACAAGAATTGTAATAAAAAAGTATATATTCCCAACTACTATCTTGAATTGGGCCAGATAGGAAAGAAAAAGCTTTTAGAAAATCTTAAACTATTGGAATATATTGGTTTTATATTTCCCTAAGATTATTATTTTTTTGGAAAGTAGGGGCAACCACTAGGGTTACATTTGGTGCATATGCATCATGGCTTGTGATAGAGGATTTTATTAGATCTAAAGAACTAATTCATCACCTTCATATCATTAGGAAGGGTACCTTAAACATTTGTGAACAAACCTAAGGTTGCTATGCCTTTTATATGGATGGTTTAACAATAAAAAGATTAAAGTGGCCAATAATATGGTAGTTGAATGGAGAAAATCCATCTTTACCATTCATAAGGTTCATGTTACACTTACTTAAGCTAAGTACAAATTATATGATGGGGCAAATATGATAGGAGGTGCATATGCAACTAAACTTGGGTATGAAGCATTAATTGTAATAGGTTTAGTGAAATTTTTTTTATAACTGAATCTTTTGCAAAAATCCACATTTTAAATGTGATTATCACTAACTAATAAGGTTCTAGTGTGGTAGAAAATTAAGAAAAGTGGTAAACTTAACATGATAAATTTCTTTTTATGTTGGAACAATGATGAGATAAGTAAATATATTTTTCTTTCTTGCACCTTCTCATAATAAATATGGAATGATATGGAAGGTTGAACTTTTGGAATAAGGATTCTTTGGAAGGTTGATTTTCATAATGGTTTGGGAAAACAGCTTAGGACTATCTTGTAATTGACCCTTTGGTGTATATGCATGATTGACAACTCAACTTATTGGAAGGAAACCTTGTCCTACTTTTCATCCTTTTGGCCATATTGCTTCCTTTTTATAAGTCAACTAAATGGTCAAAGCCTTTCACAGCTATTGATGAGCTCAATATGGATAGAACCTTGCCTTAGATGGCTATGGAATAAATCTACTTTTGGATGAAAAGAAGTATTTTTATCTCAAAGTAAATTTTGGAAGAGATACAAATAAATATAGCAAATTCATGGCTTTGTACCTACTTTTAAAGTTTATTATGAATAAAGGTTTGCGTTTATTTAACCTTCTTAGAGATTCTAGTCTTTTGATAAATGTTGTGATAAATGTTTTATCTAATAATGTCTATATGCACAATATCTTATTGCTTCATCTAGTTGAAGATACTAAGAAAATCTCTAAAAAGTTTACAAAACTTTGTTACAAATAGGTTTTCAAAGGAAGACCTATAAATACCTGAAAACTAGGTTATTATACAAAAATTTGTAGAATTGGAAGCCATGGTCTACTAACAATTACCACTGCAAGACTTATACACTTTATGATAAATGTTCTTATATAAATTGCAATTATTTGTGTATTATTGTATACATAAGTTTTGAGTATTTTACACTATCTCTAAGCTTAAAAAAACTATGATATAAATACATGAACAATTATTAATATATTAATATTCATTTTATACAAATATTTTTTTTCTATTTTAATAAAATATAAAACATTAATATTATAAATTTCAATAAATCTTAAATTTCTAATAATTTTTTATTCTTTTAACCAATTTTCATTATAATTAATTAATTATACAATTAATTTATATGATATAAATACAATTCTAATTTAATTTTTAATATATAATATTTATATAAAAAAAATATATAAAATTTACTTTTATAAACTAATATATAAAAAATTTATTTTTAATGATAAAAGTTTGACTAATAGATTTAACATACAAATTTAGAACTCATATAAAATAACAATTTTACATTTTTCAAAGGAATAAAACAAAATAAGATAAAATTTTATAAAACATTAATTAAGTGAAACATGTTTAAAATAAATATAATATAATATATTTGATAACCATGAAAAAATAATTTTAATATTAAATATATAACCCTTTTATATTTTTTAATGGAGAATGAAACCTTTTATATTTCTAGGGGGCAAGGTGAATCGCGTCTTTTTAGGGATACCGCAGAATCCGTTACTCGAAGGAAGTGTGGGGTCTATACCAGTGGGGCTCTATACCCTAGAAGAGGGTACTACTAGGAGGAACCCTAGAAGTTATTAGGTTTGTTGGTTTAAGTCATATAAATCTTCTTCTTATTTTTAATTTTTATCCATTCTTGAAGTATACAATCGGAGGCTGCAACCTTTTATCCTTCTACCCCACGGCCTGAATCACATCTTATGATTATTCGCGAACACAGTGGAAACATTGCATGCCTGAGTAAAAGTGAGAGACTAAAGGCCAGAAGCCGACACTGCTCGAAGGAAATAGTGAACGAGAAGCCGACACTGCTCGGAGAAAGTAGTGAGCGAGAAGCCGACACTGCTCGGAGGAAAGAGTGAGCGACCGTAAACCCTAAAGCTATTAGGGTTTGCTGGCTTCCCATTTTGATCAAATATTGAAGTGTAAAACCGTTCTGTCTCGTCTGAAATCTCATAATATCGTGTTTTCTTAATTCCATTTCAGAAAAAGATAGTCCCCCAAGATTGTGGCCTTTGGAGTGTCAGTCAATTTATCGGCGGCTAGATCAGAGAGACATTTCTCGACTTCGAAGTACGAATCTGTAATTGTTATTCATTTGCCTGTAAATTATTAGCTCCACTGATTTCGTTTTGGATACATTTGGCGATGAAATGGCTACCGATATGTATTAATCTATGCTCGTTTTGGTGTTCTAATATTTACAGTAAGCTCAAAAGGTTCAGGTAGCCCAGCCCATTGCAAATCACTACTGACGCTGATCATCGATCAAATATTCCCAATACGCATTTGGGTGGAAGGAGCGCATTTTTAAGGTGCGCAGTAGATTTGAATTTTTAAACGGCCAGTCTTTTGGATTCACCCCAGTTTTTATGTTATACCGGGCCTACTTAAATTCCAAGTTAGGGCTTTTCTGCACGAAAAATATTTTAATTTTTACTTTGTGAATTTTATTGCAAAAACGGCTGAAAAGGCTGTCACGTGCTGTAAATTAGTAGCTTTTCATCTGCAACTTCCCTAGGTGCCAGTTGTAGGCCTCTGCTTCATGTCTACTTTCGAAAATGTTATTAGCCTTAAGTTCCATTGAAAATGTTAGAAGTCCTTCAGTTTGCTTTTGGGAATGAAAGTATAACTAGATTTTATGTACACTGGAACCGAGCCGGCCAATTAATGAAAATGGACGACCACTGGTGGTAGGACTACGAGCTTAACCTAGTTACTTGAAGTAAATGTACAAGTAATTTTAATGTAAACGCTCGCAGGTAACCAGCCGGTTTTCGAAAAGCGCATAGTTTGAGTCATGGCGAATGTCGAGGATGTTGGCATAG
>APFE030248481.1:0-33846 GCA_000404065.3 Pinus taeda
AGACTGTACACCTCTCTTCCTCCATCATCTAATGTTGTATTGCAGGCAAGTGCTATGTTTTTGCAGGTCATAAGAAGAATGAAGGAGTGAACTCCATGGATGAAGTAATTTTCAAAGTCAAATTCATATTCCAGAATATGAATACAAATGTTCAAATCAAAGCAAAGTGAAAATTCACCTGATGTTGAGTTCATTCAATGAAACTCAAACTCTTGAAGCTTGCTCTTAGATGTTGACCAACAACACCACCAAACCCTACAACATGATCGAGATCAAGGCAAAAATACATGAAGACAATCATTAGAAGAAGCAGTCAAGCTCAGTACCATGTCAAGTCACATCAATCTTCAAAGAAGCCTTTCATATTGCATTCATATTGTTCATGATTTGATCCATCATCCATATTGTATGTTAAGCTCTACGACCATGCATGTTGAAGTCCAGACTTACTACTACATCATGACTTTGATATAACCTATTTCCATAAGCTTTTCATACTTCCCAACTCCATTACACCCCACCTCCATCTAGAAAAAGGAAAAAATAGAAAAAGATAAAAAATAATAAAGGAGTTTGGTTGTGAAAATCCACGAAAGTGGCACAATACAAACTCGAATTCATGTCGGAAAACCAACTCATTTGGCCAATATGAATTCTCTATTTTGTTTTACCTTTTCTTCAATTTGAGTTTGCAGGAATCATCCTCTAGAATAAACAAGACTTGAGGACAAGTCTTCCCATCAGCAAGGGGGAAGGTTCACAAAGGTTCACAAAAAGAAACTTAGTTGTGCAGCTGCATTGACGACGGAACTTGTATTGTTAGCAGTTGGGACCTGAAATATTTTTGAAATCAATTGAAGAGGGACCTAAAATGTTAGCAAAAACATGTTGAATAAAAATGTACATGACAGAAGGGCCCTGAGTACTTATGAATCAATTGCAAAGGGACCTGAACGACATCAACAATCAATGGACCATAATCAATGAAGGATGCTAGAACAGAAAGCATAAATAAGCTCTATCTATCTACGATATTTGATCAAGACAACTTCATCCAAAATTGTTAAAGAACAACAACATTCATCCAATACTACAGGGAAGTACAAGAATAGTAAGTACAAAATTTTGCCTTGTAAATTCACATTTTTGTAGAAATTTTTAGACTTTGTTGGAATTGAGTTAATACCTGAATGCATATTTTATACATTTTCATCATCCTATACCCATCATCCTATATTCTACATTTTCATTTACCCTAGACCTAATCCAATGTACCTATGTACATATTTTTCATTCCATAACCCTAATATGTCATTATCCTTATATCCTGCATTCCCTTCATATATTCCATATTCATTTCATAATCCTAACCCTAAGTATTTTTCCATAAAGCAAAATGGATCAAAGTGAGGATTTAAAAAGTTGAACCTGCACAAACAAAGCAAGCATTAGTCCCATGGAAGTAATTTTAAACATGACCTGAATGGTCATTTTAAAATTAAAACGATATTAAAACAACATAGGAGATATAAGAGATGCACATATTGCAAAGCCTTTAAACCTTATCATGGCGCATAAGAAGACATGCTATTAGTAATATATGCATGCAATACGATACAGTGGCAAGTATATGGAAATATGATGGGGTAAGGCTATTATCATCGCAGACTTATGAAAATACATTGCCGTAAATAGCACACATGCACATTTTGGAAGCCATTAAATCGAAATGATTTATGAGTACATGGTTCATATGGTGGAAATACAATGCAACGAAGGCTATGGAATTATGATGCAAACAAACTAAAGTATGGGCAGCGTAATGAGGGTGGTTATGATTGAAAGATGAAATGTTAAAGAATGTGGGCAACCTAATAAGGATGGCAAATGGAATGACAAGAACGTAGTGAAACATAAGCAACCACAAGTACGCAAGTGAAAGACAACGCTGCATGTGAAAAACAGTCAAAATCTATTCAAGAACTATTTTGCTGGTTGCTAAACGCATTTTTGTTTTTTGCCATCATCACCCTTAAAAAGCTCAGGAGAATAATGGTGAAGAGCTGCACATTTTGACATAATAGAAGGATGGCTTCAAATATGACTGCAAATAATAACACGGTATAAACAGTTCTATTCAGCAGTCAAATGGAGACTATACATGACATTTGGTCAAAGGACAACAACCAACCAGTAAATGGTCAAAACGTTTTGCAGAGAAAAAAACCCCGTGCGTATTACCAGAGAAAAGCTCTGCCACTAATGCTCAGAACCATAAATTTGAAAGATGGTAGATGCGCAGTTAAGAGCGTTAAACATTTTGACAGAGGAGGTAAGGATAAAAACAGTTGAGACCGTGTAGGTAAATTAATGGACATAATGCCAAGCCGTAATTTATGCAAAGAATCCCAGATTTTATGTTCTAGATCTAGCATGCAGTGAAGTCCTCTGCCACTTGTAAGAGTTAATCCCGTAAGTTATCAACAGTTAGAGGATTACGAGGATATTTAAACTCCAGATTTTATTAAAGAGGTGTCACACTATGGAAAATGCCACTTCAGTTAAGGATTTATCACAATAGATACACATTGGCCACCTGTAGATTTTGAGATACACGCTGCCACAACCATTTCCCAGAAATTTCTGCAAGTTTTGTTGTTGTTCATCAAATATCATGATAATTGAGCCACGTTGCAGAGGAATCACGATAGTCATCACAGCCAGTGAGTTTTCTTTCACAAATAAAGCACGGGAATGCGTTGTTAGCTGTAAGGTGAAAAAAATCAAAATAAATCATGACTGAAATATGTGTTTATTATGATTGATTGCATGATTGAAATAATGAATGAGCGAAGTTTTGAAAACATGTAGTTCGCTGAGCCTAGAACTACACCTGTACATGCATCAAACAATGAAGTTTCAGCGTTGATGAATGAAGGAATGGGTCTTTAAAAAACAACGTGTGCGCTTATGTTTGAAGATTTGGATTTAGATTTGAATACACAGAGCCAAAATTACATTAACTGTCATATGTTGATGTAGTGTTTGATATTGGTCCTCGGGCAATATGAGAGTTTTGTTATATCCACAGTGAGCATTTTCTAAGCTTAATGAGTGCAACTTTTATATCATTTTTTTTCTCTGACACGGTGGGCAAATTTTTCTCAAAACAGAGCTTCAAAAGACAGGAATTAAAACATGAGTTTCTGAGCAATGGATCGGTGCTAATATTTTTTTTGTTGATCTCTCACACAGTGAAATTCTTCCAGATCATTTAAAAAAAAAAAAAAATGCAGAGGACTCCCTTTTAAAACCAGAACAGAGGAAGATTGAAGATGTTTTGAAAAGAAGAATAATTTTATTTTTTTTCAAAGACCAGGTAAGCCATTTGTCATGATATATCCATGGATAAACAGACAGAATACATAAATTTAAGGCAAAGGAAAATTGATTTCATTGCTAGAGATGGATTGCTAGTAAAGAAAAAAATCAATTTCCTCTAAGATTTTGATTTCTCAAGAAGCATCAAACACCTGTGCAGTCAAAGATAGAAGGAAACGAGTCAGCTGCCAGTGGAGGTCACAGATAAGGAATCAAAGACCATATCTTCTAAAAAAAATCGAAATTACTAAGAAGCCATTATTTTTCGTTGTTTTTCTGAAGCAAACTAGAATGAAATTTGAAAAATGAAAACATGGGTTTTCTTCAGAATGAGCCTAATTAGGCTCATCGCGAGAAGTTTTCTCAAATTCATGTTTATTTGGGATATTTTTATGGTTCTTTCAACCTCTATTTTGTAAATTGCCTGGAAAAATGTTGAAGTCAACTTTGAGCTTAATGGATCTCCTGGTTTGGTTAATGGAAGACCATATGATGGTGGATGGATTGAAAAAAACATGAATAATGCTGCAAATATGGAATCATTGTTGGATGTAGATTAGTATATGACATTCTGTGAAAAGGAGGGACTCTAGTCATTAAGCAGCAACTTCTCTCTTTGATGAATCATAATGATTTTTGAAAGTCCTTTTTTCAGTGGGTTAGAGTCCAGAATTAAAGAATATTGATTTGAGAATCCTTTTCTCAAAGAAGAGTTTGTTAAGATCTCTGAAGGCAGAATAAGATTTGATTTGCAAGTATGGTGTTAATTAAAAGCAGAGATGATTAAAATTCGGTTTTTGAAACAAGTATGGTTTCGATTTTAAAAAGTTGAAGGCATAGATATCCTTTTTACAGGTAGCTCAAGAGAAAGCTTCATCTTCAAAGGACAGAGCCACAGGTACATCAGCAGATCAGTCGGCATAGAGAAGTAAAAGGTCACAAGGCAGAAGCAAGCATGAGGACATGCTTGAAGATCAGCAAGGGGGAGATGTTGGCCCTAAGTTTTGGTCTATTTTTGCTTAGGGAAACCTACTTAATCCTTATATTTTCCATCACATCCATCTCATTTTGATGTATTTTATGCATATTCAGGTTTTTAATTTTAATTTTGTAATTTCTAGAAGTTTTTATGAAAATTGAGTTTCAAGTGCAATTTTGGACTGAATCAGAAATTCCCGTAATAGCTATATGGATGGCATATTTGCAGGACACTTGGGCTCGCGTTTGATGCATGGATGGACATCTTGGAAACTAGGACTAAGCAAACTCCACTTGGTTCGGCTTGAACAAGCTTTATTAGGCCCGGTCAAGGCTGGTCAAACATGACTAGTCACTAGAAAATCTCTAGGAAATAGAGCAGTTTTGAGATTTTATGGGATTGACCATATTTCTTGGGATGAATTGGATGAGTTCGACTTGGATAGGTGGATATGAGTAGATATGAGTGTTAGAGATAATATAGATCATTTTGTTTCATTAAATCTCTATTTAAAGCCAAGACTTTGATGGCTTTTGTAATGAATGAAATTTGTATGTAACTTTTGTATAATTGGAGTTGGGAGCTAATTTGAAGAACTTGTTTCATTCCAATTTGTTGTTCATGCTTGGTTGATTTACTGAAGTTGTTGTAGTTGAGATTTCTTCAAGTGTGCAAGGCAAGGGTGGAGGGCCTCCACACCAAGCTAAGTACACTTCTTGGTTCAATTTTCATAGTTTTCATAGACTAGTTTTTGTTTCAAATGTATTTAGATGTGTGATAATTGCTGAATGAATATTGGTTTAATTCTAATCTACATATGAAGGGACACAAAGGAATTTAAGTTAAATTCGCCTTCTATTTGATTTTGAACTAAAACTGAATTTCATTCTCCATTTCTTATTTGAAGTCATTGTTGCATTTCCGGTTTGAAGCAATGGTGATTGTGATATGGTAGGATTGTGAAGAAGGACAATTTGGACCTCCTTAGTTAGGAGCCTCTTCTTTTACATCTTCCACATCATAAGCCATTGTTAATTAGTGCTCTTAGACTTATCTTCATGAAAGTAGTATTGTAGGGAAGGAAAACCTGGTTTTCCTAAGTTAGGAGCCTCTTCCCTCATATATTACATAAGTGAATTAGGAATTGTTAATGTAGGCTATATTTGTAATATGTACTTCTTTAAATCTCCAAATTTTATCTTCTAAACTTGATTATATCTGATATCGATATACAGTGTATTTGCCTCCAAGTTTTACAAACCCAGATTGATAATTAAATACTTGTGTTAATTTAGTCAATAAATTAGCCCAACATTTTGGTGCCATTGCCGGGGAGGTAATTATCAGTATAGTCAAATAGAAGATAAACAAAAACACTAAAAATTTAGTTAGTATACATTTCTCTTAGTTATGTTTCTTTATGCCTAGAAATAGAGATCTTAAAATTAGGTTTCCAAAACAAAACCCCCCAACAAAAACATAAAATCATAAAAAAAAAACTACAAAATCCATTTCCAACAACAAGATCTAAAAGATGATGTTAAAGAATAGGTTACAACACTACTCCATTCTTCAACATTCTTTCTCATCAAATCTTTATGATCAAATAAATTTTCATGTCCAAAATTTCTTTGAAGTGTATTTTTCAAATTTGGATATGAGTTTACTTATGATCTTGTTACGAAAATGGATGCAATCGAAATTCTCTTATACTTGAGAGAATGAATTATTTTTCTAAAATAGAATAGGATAGAATAGAATAAATAAACAAGTAGAATGAATTCACAATAAGAATTCCATAATAAATTTGTTTCAAACAATTTTTTCAAATCATTGTTCAATATTCATTTGAAAGGACTACATGGCAAAATGCAGTAAGAACAAGGCTATTTTGGGTAACCATATAGGATCATTCTGAAATCATGTTTTCTTTTACATATCTCTTGAAATCTATTTTGAAGTTCTCAATTTATATCACAAATAAGAATGTGATCAAAATCAAAACTAGGTCTCAAGTGAAATGTTGAGGACAGAGTTAGTATAGCCTATATTTGAAGTGTCTAATGGAAACATTTTTATCTGAAATTGATAGGGCTGATATCCCTTAGAATCTAGTTTCCAAATCAATTTGAATCACTTCAATCAGGTATCATATGAAAAAATTATTCTTGAAATACTAACTGCTTGTCAAAAATTCTACAAGGTGACAATTCTAGGTCTTGACTGTTCATTGGCATATTTGAAATACCACATAATCTTCTTTTAAAAACCTCTTTATATGGGAGCTATATATTCAAGTCTAGTTTAAGACACAATTTGAATCATCCCATTTGGAGGTGAAATGAAAACGTTATGCCACATTTAGTGACTGCATGTTTTCAAAACAGCGTAGTAAAACTCTGCCTCCTAGGCCTGTTCATCACCAATTTTGTGATATAAAGCCTAAGAATTTTTAAAACCTATTTCTATTGGAAATACAAAAGTGAATTTAATTTAATCTCCAAGTGGAATTAGATTGATCTGATCTTTATCGAAGACATTACACTTCAAACAGTGACTGTTGGTCTAGTTAACAATTAACAAACAGCTCTATCAAACATGGCACTCCTTATAATTTTTACCATAACATTTTAAACCATTTTGAAAACCTGTTTATACAGGAGGTAGCCATATGAATTCACTTCAACTTGGCTTTCGAATCACTTTAATTGGATATAAAACAAATATTTTGTAAACAAAATACCGCTAGGAGGTCTAGGCTGGCCACCATTCCTCAAAGGGGTAAATAAATGCATTTTGTTTGTATATCATATTTGTACTTGTTTTCTAAGCAATTATTGTAATTATTTACATGTTTATTGGAAGAAGAGAGATTGTACACCTCTCTTCCTCCATCATCTAATGTTGTATTGTAGGCAAGTGCTATGTTTTTGCAGGTCATAGGAAGAATGAAGGAGTGAACTCCATGGATGAAGTATTTTTCAAAGTCAAATTCATATTCCAGAAAATGAATACAAATGTTCAAGTCAAAGCAAAGTGAAAATTCACCTGATGTTGAGTTCATTCAATGAAACTCAAACTCTTGAAGCTTGCTCTCAGATGTTGACCAACAACACCAACAAACCCTACAACATGATCGAGATCAAGGCAAAAAGACATGAAGATAATCATCAGAAGAAGCAGTCAAGTTCAGTACCATGTTAAGTCACATCAATATCCAAAGAAGCCTTTCATATTGAATTCATATTGTTCATGATTTGATCATCATCATCTTTTCATGATTTGACTTCATATTGTTCAACATCCATACTGTATGTTAAGCTCCATGACCAAGCATGTTGAAGTCCATACTTACTACTAAATCATGACTTCGATATAACCTATTTCCATAAGATTTTCATACTTCCCAATTCCATTACACACCACCTCCATCTAGAAAAAGGAAAAAATAGAAAAAGATAAAAAATAATAAAGGAGTTTGGTTGTGAAAATCCACGAATGTGGCACAATACAAACTCAAATTCATGTCGGAAAACCAACTCGTTTGGCCAATATGAATTCTCTATTTTGTCTTACCATTTCTTCAATTTGAGTTTGCAGGAATCATCCTCCAGAATAAACAAGACTTGAGGACAAGTCTTCCCATAAGCAAGGGGGAAGGTTCACAAAGGTTCAAAAAAAGAAACTTAGTTGTGCAGCTGTATTGACGACGAAACTTGTATTGTTAGCAGTTGGGATCTGAAATATTTTTGAAATCAATTGCAGAGGGACCTAAAATGTTAGCAAAAACATGTTGCATAAAAATGTACATGACAAAAGGGACCTGAATACTCATGAATCAATTGCAAAGGGACCTGAACGACATCAACAATCAATGGACCAGAATCAATGAAGGATGCTAGAATAGAAAGAATAAATAAGCTCTATCTATCTACGATATTTGATCAAGACAACTTCATCCAAAATTGTTAAAGAACAACAAAATTCATCCAATACTACAGGGAAGTACAAGAATAGTAAGTACAAAATTTTGCCTTGTAAATTCACACTTTTGTAGAAATTTTTAGAGTTTGTTGGAATTGAGTTAATACCTGAATGCATATTTTATACATTTTCATCATCCTATACCATCATCCTATATTCTACATTTTCATTTACCCTAGACCTAATCCAATGTACCTATGTACATATTTTTCATTCCATAACCCTAATCTGTCATTATCCTTATATCCGGCATTCCCTTCATATATTCCATATTCATTTCATAACCCTAACCCTAAGTATTTTTCCATAAAGTAAAATGGATCAAAGTGAGGATTTAAAAAGTTGAACTTGCACAAAAAAAGCAAGCATTAGCCCCATGGAAGTAATTTTAAACATGACCTGAATGGTCATTTTAAAGTTAGAACGATATTAAAACAACATAGGAGATATAAGAGATGCACATATTGCAAAGCCTTTAAACCTTATCATGGCGCGTAGGAAGACATGCTATTAGTAATATATGCATGCAATACGATACGGTGGCAAGTATATGGAAATATGATGGGGTAAGGCTATTATCATCGCAGACTTATGGAAATACATTGCCGTAAATAGCACACATGCACATTATGGAAGCCATTAAATCGAAATGATTTAGGAGTACATGGTTCATATGGTCGAAATACAATGCAACGAAGGCCATGGAATTATGATGCAAACAAACTAAAGTATGGGCAGCGTAATGAGGGTGGTTATGATTGAAAGATGAAATGTTAAAGAATGTGGGCAGCGTAATAAGGATGGCAAATGGAATGACAAGAACGTAGTGAAACATAAGCAACCACAAGTACAAAAGTGAAAGACAATGCTGCATGTGAAAAACAGTCAAAATCTATTCAGAACTATTTTGCTGGTTGCTAAATGCATTTTTGTTTTTTTCCATCATCGCCCTTAAAAAGCTGAGGAGAATAATGGTGAAGAGCTACACATTTTGACATAATAGAAGGATGGCTTCAAATATGACTGCAAATAATAACACGGTATAAACAGTTCTATTCAGCAGTCAAATGGAGACTATACACGACATTTTGTCAAAGGACAACAACCAACCAGTAAATGGTCAAAATGTTTTGTAGAGAAAAAAACCCTATGCATATTAACAGAGAAAAGCTCTGCCATTGATGCTCAGAACCGTAAATTTGAAAGATGGTAGATGCGCAATTAAGAGCATTAAACATTTTGACAGAGGAGGTAAGGATAAAAATAGCTGAGACCGTGTATTAATGGACATAATGCCGAGCCATAATTTATGCAAAGAATCCCAGATTTTATGTTCCAGATCTAGCATGCAGTGAAGTCCTCTGCCACCTGTAAGAGTTAATCTCGTAAGTTATCAACAGTTAGAGCATTACGAGGATATTTAAACTCCAGATTTTATTAAAGAGGTGTCATACTATGGAAAATGCCACTACAGTTAAGGATTTATCACAATAGATACACATTGGCCACCTGTAGATTTTGAGATACACGCTGCCACAACCATTTCCTAGAAATTTCTGCAAGTTTTGTTGTTGTTCATCAAATATCAGGATAATTGAGCCACGTTGCAGAGGAATCATGATAGTCATCACAGCCAGTAAGTTTTCTTGCACAAATAAAGCACGGGGAATGCGTTGTTAGCTGTAAGGTGAAAAAAATCAAAATAAATCATGACTGAAAGATGTGTTTATTATGATTGATTGCATGATTGAAATAATGAATGAGTGAAGTTTTGAAAACATGTAGTTCGCTGAGCCTAGAACTACACCTGTACATGCGTCAAACAATGAAGTTTTAGCGTTGATGAATGAAGGAATGGGTCTTTAAGAAATAACGTGTGCGCTTATGTTTGAAGATTTGGATTTAGATTTGAATACACAAAGCCAAAATTACATTAACTGTCATATGTTGATGTAGTGTTTGATATTGGTCCTCGGACAATATGAGAGTTCTGTTATATCCACAGTGAGCATTTTCTAAGCATAATGAGCGCAACTTTTATATCATTTTTTTTTCTCTGACACGGTGGGAATTTTTTTCTCAAAACAGAGCTTCAGAAGGCAGGAATTAAAACATGAGTTTTTGAGCAATGGATCGGTGCTAATATTTGTTTTGTTGATCTCTCACACAGTGAAATTCTTCCCGATCATTTAAAAAAAAAAAAAACGCAGAGGACTCTCTTTTTAAAACCAGAACAGAGGAAGATTGAAGATGTTTTCAAAAGAAGAATAATTTTATTTTTTTTCAAAGACTAGGTAAGCCATTTGTCATGATATATCCATGGATAAACAGACAAAATATATAAATTTAAGGCACAGGAAAATTGATTTCATTGCTAGAGATGGATTGCTAGTAAAGAAAAAAATCAATTTCCTCTAAGATTTTGATTTCTCAAGAAGCAGCAAACACCTGTGCAGTCAAAGATAGAAGGAAATGAGTCAGCTGCCAGTGGAGGTCACAGATAAGGAATCAAAGATCATATCTTCTAAAAAAATTCGAAATTACTAAGAAGCCATTATTTTTCGTTGTTTTTTTGAAGCAAACTAGAATGAAATTTGAAAAATGAAAACATGGGTTTTCTTCAGAATGAGCCTAATTATGCTCATCGCGAGCAGTTTTCTCAAATTCATTTTTATTTGGGATATTTTTATGGTTCTTTCAACCTCTATTTTGTAAATTGCCTGGAAAAATGCTAAAGTCAACTTTGAGCTTAATGGATCTCCTGGTTTGGTTAATGGAAGACCATATGATGGTGGATGGATTGAAAAAAGCATGAATAATGCTGAAAATATGGAATCATTGTTAGATGTAGATCAGTATATGACATTCTCTGAAAAGGAGGGACTCTAGTCATTAAGCAACAACTTCTCTCTTTGATGAATCGTAATGATTTTTTAAAGTCCTTGTTTCAGTGGGTTAGAGTCCAGAATTAAAGAATATTGATTTGAGAATGCTTTTCTCAAATAAGAGTTTGTTAAGATCTCTGAAGGCAGAATAAGATTTGATTTGCAAGTATGGTGTTAATTAAAAGCAGAGAGGATTAAAATTCGGTTTTTGAAACAAGTATGGTTTCGATTTTAAAATTTTGAAGGCATAGATATCCTTTTTACAGGTAGCTCAAGAGAAAGCTTCATCTTCAAAGGACAGAGCCACAGGTACATCAGCAGATCAGTCGGCATAGAGAAGTAAAAGGTCACAAGGCAGAGGCAAGAATGAGGACATGCTTGAAGATCAGCAAGGGGGAGATGTTGGCCCTAAGTTTTGGTCTATTTTTGCTTAGGGAAACCTACTTAATCCTTGTATTTTCCATCCATTCTCCATCACATCCATCTCATTTTGATGTATTTTATGCCTATTCAGGTGTTTAATTTTAATTTTGCAATTTCTAGAAGTTTTTATGAAAATTGAGTTTCAAGTGCAATTTTGGACTGAATCAGAAATTCCCGTAATAGCTATATGGATGACATATTTGCAGGACACTTGGGCTTGAGTTTGATGCATGGATGGATAGCTTTGGAACTAGGACTAAGCAAACTCCACTTGGTTCGGCTAGAACAAGCTTTATTAGGCTCGGTCAAGGCTAGTCAAACATGACTAGTCACTAGAAAATCCCTAGGAAATAGGGCAGTTTTGAGATTTTATGGGATTGACCATATTGCTTGGGATGAATTGGATGAGTTCGACTTGGATAGGTGGATATGAGTAGATATGAGTGTTAGAGATAATATATATCATTTTGTTTCATTAAACCTCTATTTAAAGCGAAGACTTTGATGGCTTTTGTAATGAATGAAATTTGTATGTAACTTTTGTATAATTGGAGTTGAGAGCTAATTTGAAGAACTTATTTCATTCCAATTTGTTGTTCATGCTTGGTCGATTTACTGAAGTTTTTGTAGTTGAGATTTCTTCAAGTGTGCAAGGCAAGGGTGGAGGGCCCCCACACCAAGCTAAGTACACTTCTTGGTTCAATTTTCATAGTTTTCATAGACTATTTTTTGTTTCAAATGTATTTAGATGTGTGATAATTGCTGAATGAATATTGGTTTAATTCTAATCTACATATGAAGGGACAAAAAGGAATTTAAGTTAAATTCCCCTTCTATTTGATCTTTAACTAAAACTGAATTTCATTCACAATTTCTTATCTGAAGTCATTGTTGCATTTCCGGTTTGAAGCAATGGTGATTGTGATATGGTAGGATTGTGAAGAAGGAAAATTTGGACCTCCTTAGTTAGGAGCCTCTTCTTTTACATATTTTGCATCATAAGCCATTGTTAATTAGTGCTCTTAGATTTATCTTCATGAAAGTAGTATTGTAGGGAAGGACAACCTGGTTTTCCTAAGTTAGGAGCCTCTTCCCTCATATATTACATAAGTGAATTAGGAATTGTTAATGTAGGCTATATTTGTAATATGTACTTCTTTAAATCTCCAAATTTTATCTTCTAAACTTGATTATATCTGATGTCCATATACAGTGGATTTGCCTCCCAGTTTTACAAACCCAGATTGATAATTAAATACTTGTGTTAATTTAGTCAATAAATTAGCCCAACACATTGTTTTTGGGCTATTCTCTTTGCATGTGTGGTAGGGTTACATCAGATTTGTCAGGCCAGGGTAACTCCAGAATAAATGAGCGAGAGAAAACTCATTGTATTATTCATTAGGTAACATACATTTATATACATAAATAAAACAGATCAGTTCATCTTTTGGATGACTGTCCAGTTCACCCATCCATTTCGGATTAGGTGTCAAGATTCCCCCCCTTAATCTGAAGGGATGTTGGTGAGTCCAAGCATCATTCTGAATCTTTCAAGCTTTTCTCTTCCAAGCGCTTTGGTGAAGATGTCTGCAGCTTGCTCATTTGTGGAACAATGGCGGAGATGGATTGTTTTGGCCTCAACATGATGTCGGATCAAATGATATTTAGTATTGATATGCTTTGTACGATCATGAAACTTTGGATTCTTGGCCAACTTTATTGCAGAGGTGTTGTCAATCATGAGTGGAGTTGATTGTACTTGTTTCACCTGCAAATCTTCAAGAATTTTTCTGAGCCACACAATTTCTTTTGTTGCTTCAGCTGCTGCCACGTATTCTGCTTCTGTTGTGGAATCTGCTGGAACTGATTGTTTGCGTGATCTCCAAGAGACAGCTCCTGATCCAAGACTCATAGCATATCCTGAAGTAGATACTCCAGTTTCTTTGTCTCCATCGAAGTCTGAATCAGAGTATCCAATCAAGCTGAAGTCGTCTACCTGTTTATACTTGATTCCAAGGTCTTGAGTTCCCTTGAAGTACCTTAGAACTCTTTTTGTAGCAGACCAATGTCCCTCACAAGGCTTTTGCATAAACCTGGAGAGGATTCCAACAGCAAATGAAATGTCTGGTCTGGTAGTAGTGAGATAGATGAGACTTCCTATAAGTTGTTTGTACTTTGTTGCATCCTCAAATTCCTTTCCTTCAATAGATGTGAGCTTTAAGTTTTGTTCCATTGGAGTAGAAAGAGGATTGCATTCTGTCATGCCAAATCTGTTTAACAAATCTCCAATGTATTTCTTTTGAGAAGGAAATATGGATTTTGGATGTTGGGTTACTTCAATGCCAAGATAGTAATGAACATAGCCCAAATCAGTCATTTCAAAGATTTTTCCTAATTCTTTCTTTATGGATGCAATATAACTTTCATTGTTCCCTGTCATTAAAGATCATCTACATATACCACAAGATATACAACTGTTTTGCCAACTTTCTTGACAAATAAAGTTGCATCATCAAGATCAAAATGATTGAATTTGAGTTTCAGAAGATGCTCAGTTAGCTTTTCATACCAGGCTCGTGGTGCTTGTTTGAGGCCATACAAGGACTTCACAAGTTTGCATACTTTATGTTCATGTCCTTTCACAGCAAATCCTTCAGGCTGGGACATAAAAACAATTTCTTTTAGATCTCCATTCAAGAAGGCAGTTTTTACATCCATTTGATGGACTTTCCAACCGTTCTGAGCTGCCAGTGCAAAGAGTGTCTGGATGGTGGCTCATTTTGCTGTGGGAGAAAAAGTTTCCTCATAATCGACCCCTTCCTTCTGTGCAAAACCTTTTGCCACAAGCCTAGCTTTGTGCTTGTCAAGTGAGCCATCAGTTTTGTACTTGTTTTTGTAGACCCACTTGCAGCCAATTGGTTTGGTTCCAAATGGAGGATCAACCAGCTTCCAAGTGCCGTTATTTATGAGGGCATCATACTCCTTTTGCATTGCTTCTTTCCATTCATCATGAGAAGCAACTTCTTTAAAGGAAGTTGGTTCAAAATCTGTAGACAAGTTAAATTCACAATCATAAGAAACATCCATATCAATAGGTGAATTAGAGTCATCTACATCACCTCCATTTTGTCGATTTGCATTTATGGTTCTTGTTTTTCCAATTTCATCAGGATGAACACTTTCAAGTGTCTTTGTCAGCCACTTTGGGGGACCTTTCTGAGATGGTCCAAGCTGCTCTATTGATTGAGTTTGGAGTGAATCAAGATTGAGTCTCCCAATTCTATCAATTACATCACTTAAAGCATCATCCGTTGTTGGAGTTTCAGACGGGGGAGAATCTTCTTCAGAAGAAGATTCCACATGTTGATCTAGTATAGGAATCCCCCCTTCAAGATGTGGAAATTGATTTTCAAATTCTTGAAATGATTTCATTTTTGCGAATCTATCCAAGCGATCAAGTTACCGCAACATTGTCAGATTTGGATGATTCAAGAAAAATTACATCTCTAGATATAACAAACTTTTTATTTTCTTCATCGTAGAGGCGGTATGCTTTGGAGGTATTTGAATACCCCAAGAAAATACACTTACGACTTCTAGCACCAAGTTTGTTTCTATGTACCTTGGTATCAAAGCATAACAGGTGGAACCAAAAATCCTGAGATGTTTGACCGAAGGAACATGTCCATACCACAATTCATAAGGAGTCTTGTTTCTTATAGCACTAGATGGACATCTATTCTTTATATATGTGGCACATAGAACAGCATCAGCCCAAAACATTATCTTTACATTTTTGAAAAAAGGCATGGATCGTACCATATTGAAAATTGTTCTGTTCATTCTTTCAGCTACACCATTCTGTTGGGGATTATAAGGTACAGTTGTTTGATGTTTAATCCCATGTTGGTGAAGATATTGTTCAAATTCATTTGTGTATATTCTTTTCCATTATCAGTGCGAATAGACCCAATATGAGATTGTGCATCATTTTCAATCCATTTATGAAAATTCTTGAATGTTAGGAAAGCATCAGATTTGTTCTTCAATAAATAAACCCAACACATTCTGGTGTAGTCATCAATAAATGTCATGATATATTTATTTCCATTTGCAGAAGGAACAGGCATTGGACCACATAAATCTGAATGAATAAGTTCAAGCTTTCTATGTGCTCTTGAATGTGAATCATGAAAAGACTGTTTGCTATGCTTTCCTAGAATGCAAGCATCACATTGCTTAAGTTTTCTAGGAATTGTAGGCAAACCAGCCAACCACCATTTTTCTTCAATAAATGGAGACGTCATAGTTTAAATGTCCAAATCTAGCATGCCATAAATAAACTTGATGGAAGTGTACCTTCTTCATGATGAGAAATATATGAGAAATGTTGTGCATGAGCAGATGTTCCTTGCAGTTTGAAAAGTCTTTCTTCTTCTATTCCCCTCATGACAAGTGAGTGATTAGATGCTATTCTCACCTCAAGCTTGCCATCAAACATATGAATGGAGTGACCTTGCTGGCGGATGTGGACCAAAGACAACAAGTTTCTCTTGAGCTGTGGGAGATATAAAACATGATCAAGAAGAAAGTCTGAGAGACCAGGCAGTTTAAGCCTGATTGTGCCAAGCCCTGATGACTTGATTTTTGACTGATCTGCAAAGTAAACTACTCCATCAACATTGTCAGTGAAATCTTCAAAAAAGTCTTTTCTATGAGTCATATGACAAGTTGCTCCTGAATCAAGCAGCCAGTCATTTTTCCAGGAAGCAAGTGAAGTGTTAAACAGATCTTCATTTACTCCAATGTTACATTGTGCCTCAATATAGTGAGCGGATTCAGGTGCTTTACCTTTGTCTGTATCATCATTTTTACCTTTCTGTTGGTTTCTTCTCTGCTCAATTTTGTCCCATGGTAGCTTGCATGTAGAGGCATCATGTGATCCATTTCTTTTGCAGCGAATACAATGTAAATCTGCCTTTTCTCCTTGAGGATGTCTGCCCCCCCTGCCTCTGAAGTATCTTCCTCTTCCTCTTCGTCCACCTCTTCCTCTTGTAGAATCTTGAGCAAGATATTTTTCTTTATTAGCCATGCATACAGTCTCTTCAGAAGATTCAGGGACTGTCTTCTTTCCAAAGGCTTTTTCCCTTTCAGCAAACTTTTTCACAAGAGATTCAAAGGTTATATCCTTAAGATTTCCATTTTCTTGCAAAGACTCAAGATAATTGGAGTATGTAGGATATAGTGCCTTGAGAAAAGCAATAAGAGATATATCTAGCTGAAATTTAGTGGAATTGATATCATGCACTATAGATTTTATTTCAGATGCAAGAGCAAGAGGGTCATTATTTTGCAGTTCAAGAGTGAAGAGTTTGATCATAAGTTGGACGACTTCAAGTGCAGAATGTGAGTCATAGAGCTCTTTCAGCTTTTGTAAAGCTTCAAAGGCAGTTGAACATGTTGTAAGATGACGACTCACCTCCTTATTTACAGATGCTGCTATTAATGCATAAGCTTTGTTGTTCTTGTTTTCCCAGATGGCAAGCTCTTTGTCTGATGTGGGCTTTTCTGGGTCATTGTCTCCTTCTCCGACACACACTCCTTTCCACAGCTCATTGAAAATGAGGGTGTGCTGTACCATCCGGGACCAGTCAGGATAGTTCTCCTTGCCAGTGAGAACTATTCCTATCATAGAGATGATTGAATGTATTCTGTAAAGGTTACTTCTACTGAAAAAAAAAAACTTTTGCTGATATATACTTCTGATGGAAAAAAATACTCTTAAAAAAACTTCTGCTACTTTGAAAAAATGATTTTGATATGGAGAATTACTATGTATATCTCTGCTTTAAAAATGATTTTGTTATGGAAAAAAATCATTTAAAATCTGCCTTATATCACCATATATATATGCAAAATCATTCCATATTCAAAATTCTGTTATCACCATATTTGTCTCAGCTTAAAATCACCATATATATCTCAGCTTAAAATCACCATATCATATTCAAAATTCCGCTATAACATGCTTAACCAACATTGCCATAATAAACTTCAGAACTGTTGGACAGCACTCATATAAATACAGTATTTGATGATCTCTTGGCATTCAATATCTTTATTTCAACATAGATCGCAAGTTCGATCACAAGTAAAAGTGCATGATTCACATAACATTGACAACCGATACAGCCCCTAATCTTTGTAATGGAATGTCTAACAACAGAGAATACGAAGCCAACATCTAAAACTAGGTAGAACACGAAGCCTTTACACGGCAATGCTTTTAATGTCAACTGAAATTCATTTCCACAATCTCAAAGGCCACCACGCTTCCGCTGCGCCACTCTCAAAGGCCACCACGCATCCGTTGCGCCACTCTCATAGGCCACCACGCAAGCGCAGGGCAAGGATTCAAGGCGGTTCTCCACAGCACGCGGGAAAAGGATGCAGGTTCCAATGAACGCTACAGATTTTAGAAGACTGAGACTGATAAACCTAAAAAACCAAAAATTGGAACCGCAACTCTACAAATATGGCTCCATTTAGCATCGAGAGACCACGGAATTCAGACCGCGGAAATCGATACCAAATATTTAATATCGAAACAAAGAGTTTGTAACCAGATCAATGTCTGAAAGGTGGGCAAAGAGTGTAACTACGAAGTTTGAAATCCGAAAAGTTCAGGCGGAAAAAAAATTCTTCATAACGTTGCAAAAAGGCGAAGGGCAAGTAGGAGGTGATAGACTAGGACGGATGGGTAGGATGGGTAGGAAACTGGCGAATGCAAACAGTCATACGTTAAAAAATTGTTCACGCAGATCCATTGCTCAATCCATTAAAAACAATCATACGTTACCAATCATTCCAGGCGTTTTAATGAAGGCAATGGCAGTCTTCAGCAGCTGCAGTCTTCAGGCAGCGGCAGTCTTCAGGTATTCCAGGGATGTCAGAGACTGAGCAGCTCTCAGGCAGGAGTTACAACTATTTTTGGGACCTGTGCTCTGATACCATGTCAGGCCAGGGTAACTCCAAAATAAATGAGCGAGAGAAAACTCATTGTATTATTCATTAGGTAACATACATTTATATACATAAATAAAATGGATCAGTTCATCTTCTGGATGACTGTCCAGTTCACCCATCCATTTCGGATTAGGTGTCAACAAGAGTAAAGGATCTCCGCACCATCATTATTACTAGCTAAAATAACAAGGAATAACCCTCAATATAAGTAAGGGATAAGAACAACAAGAAGGTCCATAACTCATCCCACATGTGTGCCTTTGCAAATATTTCAGGCAACGAAAATTGCATATCTGTGGAGGAAGGTCGAAACTAGAGAGTAGCCAAAATTAGCAGTGCATGAAGTCATTTTGACTTGTGTTGACTTGGGAAAGAGGGAGAAGCAATTAATAAAGATCTTGTGACATCATCTTGGAGAGGTTGTTGTGTAAAGGGTCTTGCTATTCATCAATTGAAGTCTCTATAAGAAGAAGAATTTGTTTGGGTTTTCCTCTCAAGTTGGAGGGGTTTTTCCCCTGGTTGATCACTTACATTCCATGTCTCTTATATCTTTATTGTTTATGCATTGGTAGTTTTTTGATGAAGAAGAAAAATATAATAATCTAAATAGAATATCCTAATCTAAGGATGTAAAAAGCATTCAAAAATAGTTATCATTAGAAGAGAAATCTCCTAATTTCTATGCCCTATATTTCTGAACATGGTATCAAAGATAAGGTGAAAAATCAAAGAAAGGGCATCTCATTAAGGGACACACAAGCACTTAAGGATGAAATATCGAAGGATATCAAGGTAAAGTCAAGCTCTACAAAGAAGTTTCAAACCCTAAATGAAAGAAGAATTCTACCCAGAAGAAGCTTTGGGATCCTCAAATGACCAAAAAGACACTTTCAAGTTGAAGGGACCTACAAATCAAAGTTTCGCGAAGACTATTCATCCTAGATAAGAAATATCAAGGATGTTGTTATCATATTCAAAAATTTCTAAGGAAATATCTCCCTTGTTAAAGAAGGGTCCTTACCATTGAAGGATATCATGAAGAAGTCATCATTGATTCTCATCAACAAGAAAATCACCATAAAAGGATCTAAAGTAATCTCCCTCTTTGTGGGGTCAAGGATCATTCCTTAAGAGAACTATCTTCATCAAGGAGAAGTTTTCTGTTAACTATATCATCATCTAATTCAAGGAAGCAAAAAGTAGAAGAAGCATCTTCATAAGTAAGTATATTTATATCTAAATCTATCAAAATGTATTTTTGCAAGTAAATAAATAAATTGGGTGGGGCTTCAAAATATCTTGCATGGAAGAAGAGGACAAATCTGAATCTCATTGAAAGTGAGGTTATGAATCATGTCAAAGGCTCTATCACCAAACCACCGAAAGACGATCTTGTTGTCAAAGGATCTTGTTGTCATTGGCATGGGTTTTGTTGCGTTTGATAGTAAGTTTTAGCCTAGCCTTGCCATTTCTGGATAGCCATGGTGTGATGGGACTTTTCTTAGTTGGAGCTTTGGATTGCCAGACTATTTGGGATCCACGTGAGGTGGTTCCATGAAATTTTCCAAAGGCCTAGGGATCCCTTGGCTAGTAATGAAGGGATACATAGTAAAGCTTGAGGGTAGATATAGGAAATTTTCTCAACGTATTGGAAAAGAAATTTGGAGGCATCCAACCTCGTTTTGGTTTTGTGATCTAGACACTAGTTTAAGTGAGATCATGGTATGGTGAGGGTGGAGGTGGTTTAAAATTTGGGTTCCCTTGATTTTTTATGGATTGGTTTATCCCATGAGATCCCACATTCATGCTTGGAATATAGCATGAGGGTGATTTGCTGAAAGAAAAATCTGGTTTAGAAGTCCCGAACCTGGTTGGATTTTTCCTATGTTTAATAAAAGTTAAGTTTCTCTTTCTTTTGATGAGTAAATGTACTTGTTATTATGTTGCTTTAATGGTTGTTACCTCATTGTTATTTATCTGGTTATAAGCATGGTTATATAACAGTTCTCAATCATGGCCCTTTTCATGTTTTTATTTGACACTGAATGAACAATGAATGCAAGACCTAATTGGTGTTATGAAAACTAATGTGAGAAGGTAGTGACCCTTCTTGTTAAACCTCAGATAATTTTTTATTCCCTTTGTTTAGAATTGCATGAGTGACATGTATCTTGCATATTTACCAAGTGTTTGAAGAAATTTCAATCATGATTGGATCATGGTAGGTCAGATATTTGATCAATTTTGTTATCAAAAGCATTGTATTCGTATATGTTATGAGTTCTGAATGTTTCATAGAGTTATAGGTAGAGGTGAAGCCCCAGATTTGGAATATAGCCTTAAATATTGTAGTCCTTGACAAAGAACTGGAAGAAAAAGGCTACAATCGCACTCAGACAGGCTCATGCGAGCAACTGGGGCTCCATCTCAGCAAAAAGGAGAGTTATATCAAGGATAGAGATCCAAGAAGGGTGGGTCAGCCCTTGGGGGCCTTGTGAAATTAGGAAGAGGTCAATAAGGTCTAGTTGTGTCGACTCCATTTCCTTAAGGTCATTTAGGAGCTTGAGTCTTATCATAGTATCCCCTCAGCTCATGTTACCCCAGGAAAGCCAGTAAAAGTGGGTAGATATGAGAGGAGGTGTGTTACAAGGTGGTATCAAAGCATGGTTCAACACTTGGACTAGATGTGATAACAACATGTTTTTATGCATGCATTTTCATGGTTAAGGTTGTCATGCATGAGTTCATTTCATGAATTTTATGTCATTATGATGTTATTAGTATGTTATGATGTTGAAGTGTTGACCGAGATAGAGCAGGAGATGTAGATCATAAGAGCGAGATTGCGACACTCAACTTTGAGATAAGAGAAGATCATCATACATGTATTGTATGTTTGGTATGCATGCATGTGGTTAATGAATGTTAGAATAATTAGGGTTGTGTACATGTATGTCATTCTATGGTTGTTTTGGTTACGTGTATGATAAATATTAGTTAATCAGTGTAATCATATGTACATGTGTCGTTTAGTCATGAAGAATAATAATTTCTTGTTATATGCATTGTGATCATATGGATGATGGCTATGGTCATTGTGCTTAGTATCTTTATGTTATATGTATCATGCTAATTTGGATCGACCTATGCTAATGGCTAGGGTTATGAAATCCAGGTATGAGTTAATATGCTTGTGATATTGTGTCATAATAATCTAGAATGATTGTGCATATATGCTTGTTATGCATGAATGACACATTTTTATGCATTTATGATATGAACATGTTAGCTGGTTATTGTTATGGATATCATGACCTTAATTATGTTTGGGTTGATATGTTGTGAAGTTATATCATGCTAATCTAGATTGATTGTGTAGATAAGATAACCCCCATTGAGATACATTAAGGTATGAATTTTCTTATGTCATCTACTTGGTTCTTGAATGTTTGATTATGTTGTCTATTTGTTGTTTGAATGTTTGACTAGTTGCATGATATGAGCCTATATCTATAAGAATGTATGTATGAATGATATTGTTTGATATGTTTGTAGTAACACATATGTGTTGAGAACAATTAATATGTACTTGAGTGTAAGTAGGTGATAGTTGTAGCATTATGTATTATGATTGATGAATGTGATTTGATTGTTGATTATGACATGATTATTAGACTTGGTAAAGGTTGATTTCAAATTAATAGATATGATGTATTGATCTTTGGAACATGTGGCTAGCATGTGTGTTCCGTTACAAGGTAGCGTGTTTGGCACAACAAGGAAAGATAACTGGCATATTGTTATATTTATTTATACACTGGTAGTTATGTGTTTATGGAAGTATGACACAAGGAATTTCATGGAAAAGAGATCGCCATGAAATTTTGGAGAAGGCTCAGGTTTAGATTTCCTTTGGAAGTATTGGGAAGCCATGGGCATTGAGTCAAGGTGTTTGTTGCTAGTCTTCTGCTTTTGGTATTTTGTGATTTGTTGTGCTTTTTGCGACTTTTTTTATGTATAACGTATGGCCATACCACTTTGTTTGTGATGTCATGTTGCTATTGGGTTTTTTAGGGTTTTCTTCTTGAATGTTTTTGGTTCTTGCATTTTATGTTTTGAGGGCCTTGGGGATTGGTTGGGGAAAGATGAAAGTTGACGGAGATTAGGGAGAGGTGTGTGGTATCTAATAGGTAATGTAAGACATGGATGAAGCCTGGTGCATGTATAAGGGCAAATAAAGGAAAGAGTATGAAATTTGGTTGGATTGGTGGGGTCCATTGGGGTAAATGGACTGTGGCAGGACAATCATGAGAAAGGTAACAAGAAAGGTAAGGAAAATGGTTTTGAGGTGTCAAATGACCTCACTATGTTAGGAGCTATTGTTCTCAATGTTTTTCATGCATTGCACAAATAAAGGGATTTATCTTAACCTAGACCTTATGATATCTAGTAATTATGTGGTGATCATGACTATGTTAATGTGTATAAATGTATGTTGTTGTCTGACAAGGTCATCAAGGATCATGATTTATTTATGCTAATGATTATCTATATATATATATATATATATATATATATATATATATTATATATATGTATAGTATGTATGTATGTATGTATGTATGTATGTATGTATGCCATTTTTCTGACAGGGTCATTAGAGATCATGATTGTTTTATGCTTATGTTTATATGTCTATATATATGTATGTATGTTGTTGTATGAAAGGGTCGTTAGGGATCATTCTTGCAGATGAATGATTATTTATGCAGGTGAATGGCATGAAGAAGCTCTTGGAATCAAGTGGACATAGTATCTTAGAAAAATATATGAGGTTAGTATCATGTGGATATGAATTGATATTACAAGTTTATACCACGCCTATGTTTATGTTATAAAAAGTAATGTTGAGGGATACATTAGAAAAATGAAAGCAATGAGATATGCGACATGTTGGGACAAGCATGGATAGTTGAAAGACACTAGAAGTAAGGTTTCCTGGTAGAGACATTGTAGTTTCTAGATGTGTAATACTATTGATGTGTATCTATTGTACATGATGTACCTATGGCGTTGTGTGCATATTTCATATATAATGTTGTGTGCTTGTTGATATGTGGTGTTTTGTACATATAGCATTGTGTGCATGTTGCATATATGGTACCATGTACATATGGTGTTGTATACATGTTGTATATGTGGTGATATGTACATATGGTGTTGTGTACGTGTTGTATATGTGGTGCTATGTACATATCGTGTTGTGTACATGTTGTATATGTAGTGTTGCGTACATATGGTGTCATGGGCATGTTTGATGTGCAATGTTGTGTACATATGTAGCTCTGGGCATGTGGATATGCAATGCTATGTACATATGGTGTTGTGTGCATGCTGTACATGTGTTGTTGCATGCATGTGGTGTTGTGTACATGTTGTACATGTGGCTGTGGGCATGTGGTGCTATGTACACATTGTGTAGGTGGTGCTGTGTACATTGGGTGTTGTGTACACATTGTGTAAGTGGAATTGTGTACAAGTGGTACTCTGTGAACATCATACATGTTGTGTTGTGTATTTTTGGTATGATGTTACAGGTATTGTGTAGTCATTGTATCACACCATGTGTATTTGTGGTATTGTATAGTGGGTACGTATATGCATTGTGTTGTACATCGGGTGTAGGTGTATGTGTCATGTTGTACATTAGGTGCAGGTGTATGTGTCGTGTTGTACACCAGGTGTAGGTGTATGTGTCATGTTGTACATTGGGTGTAGGTGTATGTGTGGTGTTGTACACAGGGTGTAGGTGTATGTGCTGTGTTTACACTAGGTGTAGGTGTATGTGCTACATTGTATACTGTGTATGTGTATATATTGTATAGTGTGATGGGATAGACATGTTGGTATTGTCTGGCCCTTTTTGTTGCTATTGAGGGTTCAGTCAGTTTAATCTCTACATGTCCTTATTGTTTCTATTGAGGCTTCAGGCGATTTAGTCTCTGGATTCCCTTGTTGTTCGTATCGAGGGTTGAGGTGGTTTTGTCTCTGGATGCCCTTGTTGTTGCTATTGAGGGTTGAGGCAGTTTAGTCTTGGGATGCCATTTTTGCTATTGAGGGCTGAGGCGATTAGTATCGGGATACCCTTATTACCGATATTGAGGGAGAAGCCGATTTAGTCTCTAGATTCTCTTGTTTCATAAAGAGAATGCATTGGGTACTTGTTGGGTTTGGAAACCGATTTAGTGTGTATACGGAGAGGATAAAGAACAAAGGCATAAGCAAAAGAATCATTTGAAAGATAAGTACCAATATTTTATTTTAGTTTTATATTTCCATGTGATATATGACTTTGATTTATGATGGTTTTGTTTTGAGATAACCAAATATGATATGTTTATACATGATGATTTGATCAAAGACCTAGTTCGACTAGTTGTGACAGGAAATAAACAAAATTACTAGTGTACCTTATTGAGGACCCACTAATGAGGTATGATTTGAATCAGTTTCAATTCCTTTTAGTCTAATGAAAATTATGTAATTAGTAGATGTTGTAGGGAAATGCTTGGTTAGGATGGTTGGAAATGGCTGTGACAATTAGTAGCAACAACAAAAGGAATTGGAACATGTAGTAGTATGCTGGTAAAGCATTTCAAGAGAATCACCATTGTGGAACACTAGTACCCAATACTATCCACTGATTTCCATGACCATTCTATGACCAATATGATGGTTTTGAGGTAGGGATATGCCTTGGTTTTTGGACCTTCCAATGTGAGGAAACCTTGCCAAGGGACGGATCGCCCGAGATAGTGGATGCCAAGGAACTTGGAAGGTGAGTGATTACATGGAAGGGGGTGGTCAGATTGGCCAAGGGAATATTTATAAGAGAAGGGAGGGTTAGGGATGGATTTGTTTTGGTCGTTAGCATTTCTATATGGAATTAGATGCACATTGGGAGTGTGCCATGGAACAATGAATTGGTAAATGTTCACTGAGAGGGCAAGTGGCACAAGATTGTAGCGCTAGACATTGGATGCAAGTTTGACTTTGGAAGTGGATTCTATACTCCCTTGGAAGGGGTTGAATCCTAGTATTACTTTGAGGGTGGAGGTGTGAGCCCCTGAACTCCTTTGTCACAGGTGCAACCATCATATCCTTTTATTTTCTGGTTGAGAAAATGTGTATATGTATATATTATTGTAAATATTGTATCAAGATGGATTTATAAAGCTCCGTAGGCAGTATGGTTATTTGCTAGTTGAAGAAAACATGTGTGAGTGTATATGTGGTTGTTATTGTAAATATTGTAATCAGACATGTTATAAATCTCTAGTAAGTGGTATGATGGTTTTTCTTTTGAGCAGGTTGTTCATTGTAAATATGGCAATGAGCTAAGTTATAAAGATCCATGGGAAATATGTTTTTTTTTTAGTGGTTTTATTGCTTGTATGTGTCACAAAACAACGAGGATGGTGTTTCGCTAAGTGGGAGGGTTCTATAATAGACCCGAGTTAAAATTTCATGTAATAAAAGTTAATAAAGGAAAAATAAGACCACGGTTAAGGGACACTTAATCCAAGATGGATGTTGGGAAAAATATCTTAGTGGGCATCACTTGATGTGTTTATGGCTAAGGGGAAATTGGAAAAGGCAATGAGTAAGGTTTTGAAAATGAAAAAGGGTATTTTTGGCATTTTATTTATGAAAATAAAGGAAATTAGGAGAAAAGGGAGGTGAAATGTCACAATTTTAATGTGAGGAGGAATTTTAAGGAAAATAATGGAAATTAAAGAAAATAGAGGTGTCGATGATAAAATACTTCTAGGGATCAATTAGTAGCTTTTGTTGGTGTAGCCTTTTGTCAATTTAGTTTTGGAATTAGTCTTAGAGAGGAGAAGAGCACCAAGAGGAGAAGGAAAGAAAGCAAGTAAAGGAATGACAAGGAAAGAAAAGGAAGGATAAGGAGAGCAAAGGAAAACAAAGATTAAGCAAAGGAAAATTTGGATCAAGTAGCTTTGGGAGGAATACTTGTGGGTAACATGTTGCATGTATGATTGCCTAATTGGTTTTGACATGCATGGTATGTGCATGTTGGTATTTGGTTCTCTTGCTGCCATTGGCATGGATTTTTCTATGTTTGATAGTGGATTTTAGCCTAGCCTTTCCGTTTCTGGATAACCATGCTGTGATGGGACTTTTCTCGGTTGGAACTTTGGATTGCCAAAATATTTTAGATCCAGGAGAGGAGGTCTCAGGAAAATTCCCAAAGGCCCATGAATCCCACAATTGGTAATGGTGGGATACATAGTAAATCTTGGAGGTGGAGATGATAAAATTCCTCAAGGTATTGGAGAATCAATTCTGAGGCATCCAAGTTTGGTTTGGTTTTGTGATCTCGACATCACTTTAGGTGAGATCACGATATGGTGAGGGTGGAGGTGGTTTGACCTCTAGATTCTCTTGGTTGTTTATGGATTGGATTATCCCATGAGATCCCACATCATTCTTGGAATATGGCATGGGGTGATTAGCTGAAAGAAATATTTGGTTCAACCAATCTATGGTTGGGTAGTTCGTGGAAATCCCAAACCTAGTTGGCTTTTGGAAATGCTTAATAAGATTTAATTGTCTCTTACTTTTGATGAGTAAATTTATTTTTTATTATGTGGATTTAATGTTTGTTCTCTCATTGTTATTTATCTGGTTATATGCTGGTTATAAGCATGTTATATGATATTTCTCATACATGGCTCTTTTCATGATTTTATTTAAAACTGAATGAATAATGAATCCAAGACTTAATTGGTGTTATAACAACTAATGTGAGAAGGCAATGACCCTTCTTATTAAACCTCAGATAAGTTTTTAGTCCCCTTTTTTAGACTTGCATTCATGACCTATAGGTTCCATATTTACCAAGTGTTTGATGGAATGTCAGTCATGATTGGACCAGGGTAGGTCAAGTATTTGATCAAATTTTTTATCAAAGCATTATCTTCATATCTATTATGAGTTATAAAATTTTCATAGAGTTTTGGACAGAGGGTAATTCCCAACCTTGGAAAATAACCTTAAGTCTCACAGTCCCTAGCATAGCACTGGCAAAAAGGGCTACCGTTGCACTCAAGCAAGCTGGGTCAGCCCTTGGGGGCTCGATGGCATTAGGAAGAGGTTAGTATGGTCTAGTTGTGTCGACTCCATTTCCTTAAGGTCATATAGGAGGTTAAATCTTATCATAGTAGTCCCTCAGCTCATATTTACCCCTGGAAGGTCAGTGAAAGTGGGTAGATATGAAAGGAGGCATGTTACATTATTTTTGAACAATATCTAGATGAGATTATGTAGGAATACTAAGGGAAGAACTATGGAAGTCTTCTACAACTAAAACTCATGTGGTATGATGAATGGTCCTTAAGGAAACATGATATGAAGAAGGAAACATGGCAGAAGGAAGACCAAAGATGAACTAATGGATCACTTTCCAGTGAAATTAATGATGACATGACTATCTCATGGATGAAAGTGATGGATGGTCTATGCCTACAAGGAATTCCAAAAATATATATACTTTATGACAAAGAAGAAATTCATGACATAAAAGGAAGGAGTTCTACAAGTAGTTTGTTGTCCCATGATCTCCACCTAGAGAGTTTCTAGCAAGTCCCTGATGAAGAGGGAGCTTGGTCAAGTCCCTATTTAAGAGGGAGCTTGGGAACATTCCTTTTATAAGAATGGTTACATTCCTTCCATGGAATGGGTATGTCCTCCTTAAGCTGAGTGGGAGAGATAAACATGTCATTCTTGTCTTCACTTGGGAAGACAAAATGGAGGATTGGGTAAACAAATAAGATCTAATACTCTTTGAGGATGAGTTAGGGTATCCAAGATAAGAGTAGTGGTAGAGGACCAATATTATTTTAGGATTGGGAATCCAAGATAAGAATAGTCTTGGTGGAGCATACGATGAGAGAACCCGGGTGGGGCATGATCTGAGAAATGCAATGATGGGGGTGTCTATACGTTATTAGTCTTGCCATAATTGTGTTCTAATCTTGTGGAGAGATAGAGTTGTTAGTCAATGAAAATTCTGGTTGATATGATGCTATACACATGAGATTACCAATCTGACTCTTCTTATGAGAATTCTTTAGATTGAGAATTTCCAAGTACCTTATATGGATTATGAATACATCCCTAGTTAAGAGGGAGTGTTGAAAAGTGTAACTAGGTTGAGTCATCATAATGTCATGTGTAATTGAGATTTTATGTAATTGATGTAAAGAAGAAAATAAAATTATTTTGTAATACTTGAATCATGGGTTTCAATATCAATGAATTTTATTTTTAGTTGAGGCTCCCATTGTGAGCTATTATGTTTGGTCATCAAGTCATAAAGTCTAGAGAAGTCAATGTCAAGGATTGAAGACCCATTTGGGCATATAATTCACTGTAAAATAAGTTTTGTTAACCCTTCAAGGCCATGTGACAAGGTCACCTTGATGTTGGCTGAAAGATGTTTGTAGTAGGACATGTTAGCATAGGCACCAGTTCTAGTTAGCTTATTTTAGATGCATTGACCACTATATATAGGCAACTTGACCATCATTTGGAGACAATAATTTTGGTCAAGAAAGAGAACAAAAAATATGTTTGAGAATCACTAGAGGAAGAGATCACCATCAAGCAAAGGAAGGATGAATCTAATAGAAGTTGTTTAGCATTGTTTTTGAGATAGTCTCTTCATACATGTGGCATAAACTAGGGTTTATGTAGTAGGGTTACATCAGCCCTTGTAAAATTCAAGTAAAGGGTCTCCACACCATCATTATTTCTAGTCGAAATAACAAGGAAAATCCCTCAAGATAAGTGAGGGATAAACACACCAATAAGGTCCATAATTCAACTCACATGTGTGTCTTCACAAACATTTTGGGAAACTGAAATTGTGGATATGTGGAGGAAGGCTGAAACTTCAGAGTAGCCGAGATTAGCAGTGCATGAAGGTAGTTTGACTTGTGTTGACTTGGGAAAGAGGGATAAGAAGTGAAGAAGGATCTTGTGACTTGGTCTTGGATAGGTTTTTGTGTCAAGGGTCTTGGTCATGGTAATGGTATTCATCAATGGAAGTATCTATAAGAAGAATATTTCATTTTGGTTTTCCTCTCAAGTTGGAGAGGTTTTGGCCCTGGCTGATTGCCTACATTTTATGTCTCTTGTATCTTTATTGTTCGTGCATTAGTATTTGTTTGATGAAGAAGAACACCATAATAATCTAAAGAGAATATCCTAATCCAAACAATTAAAAATCAGCCACAAGAAGTTATCATTAAAATAGAAATATCCTAATTCCTATGCCCTAAATTTCTCAACATAGCTTTGGCTCGCCACTGGTAGAGATTCCTCGGCAGCATCATTGGCTTCCTGCTGGCAGTGATTTTGGGTGGTAGAAGTGGCTCCCTGATGAATATATGGTGGTATATTGAGCTCCCCTCCAATGTTAAAGTATTCTTCTTTTAGATTCAAGAATGTTCAACATATGAGTAAAGATAAGCAAGAGATGAGCATGGATAAGCAATGATGAACCAAGATGAACAATGATATTTGATGATGAGATATTTGAGATGGGGCATGATATAAAGACATAATCATAATTTCTCTATAGTTGGGATAGAGTGTTAATTTTTGGTAGCTCGGTGAAGAACTCCAATCATAGGACTAGATTCCTCTATTCAAGAGGACCAATTTTGACTATTGAAGCACTCAATTTGGTCAGGGAAAAATATTTTTGAATTAAATCCAACATTTGTACATTTGATCACGTTGGCCCTAAAGCAAATTGGACACCCTTGGAAGGCTATAAATACATGTCAAGTGACCCTTATTTGAATAATGATGATGAAGCATTCTTTTGTCGTCTTCTTTGGCTTCGACTTGCATGGGTCTAAGGTTGGGTTAAAGGATAGGTTCATACAAGTTCGAGATTGTAGGATTTAAAGCTTGCATATGTGATATAGGGGTTTTGGTTCCCAGTTGTAGGCATGCTACAAGAAAATTTCTACTTTAACAGGAGGAATGCAGGCCTATGTGTGTGGTTGAAGGGTTTCAACCGCAAACACAAAAGTCTCTCCGTGCAGTTGAGACCTAAGGTTTGAATTTTTTAATTGGCCAAAGAGTTTGATAGTTGACCTCAAAAAATGATAGTTAATCACAAGCTTTTGAATCAGGGTTTTGATTATTGGAATTGTTTGGTTCACCTCATGATGTTATTTAGTTGATTTTTCTAGATAGGATTATGGTTGAAGATATGGGTCACTGTAATCTCTCTTTGTTGAAAAATTTAATGACAATATAATAAGAAGAAGAATTTGAAGTGGTTTTCCCCGTAGTGGGGTTTTCCCTAGTCTCCAACCAATCCCGGTGTATTTATATGTGAATCTTTTCTTCTATTGTTAATTTATGTTCCATTGCATTGATGATGATGTTGTTCTTTCTATATAATTGCATATGTTGCTGAATAATGTTGTAAAAATGAATAATGGCGGTGCTATGTGTTGAATTTAATATGAAAATGAAGAAATGCAATTATCTAAAGAAAAGAACAATATATCCATAAGAAAAATTAACAAATAATTATCAAATTCGCACTCAACTTCAAGGATCAAGATCAACTACCAATATAGGGAGTTAAAGGATGGTTGAAATACACCATAGAAGTATACATCTTAGGCTTGTAGAAAAAACTCGAGATCTTTCTATTAGACTAGAGGGGAATAGGATAAATTCCTTTTCCTATTTTTTTAAAGGGATAGCCTAACTAATCCTACCCATCCATAAATGTTGTATTTTGAACTTTAAGAAATTAGTTCCATTGGTTTAGGTATTAAGATTGAAATTGAGGATATAAATCACACATCTCTCATTATTTCTACTTGAAAACCCATAGAATTTGTATGCTATTATATTTTCCTTTATTTTAATGGTGTCCAAAGTTTACTCTCTATCAAAGTATTAGTGCTCACGGGTTTATTGATGTAGGAAAAATAAGACTTTTCATGCAAGATCCACTTCTATTCCATAAATACTTTTATTGAATTTGGAATCTCTATGGACTCTACCAAAATTAAAGCTTTATCTAGATAGAATTCCAAATGGAATTCAACCAAGCTCTGTTATTTCATTATATTTTAAAAACACACCCATTCAGAGACTCAATTCATATTAATTCTATATTTTACACACAAACTAGAATTCTTCATTCACACAAACACACATACAATTCATGAACATAATAAATCTCTAAAACCTCTATTTCATTAATTAAAATTTTTACATACACAAATACTCAAAAACTCTCTTCCTCTTTGGGCCTGATTCTACATTCATTTGGAATTCTCTCTTTTCCTCACACTTACTCTCTTCTTTTATTGCCCATAGGCTTACAATAGATAGAATTTAGAAACATCATAGATTTTTCTAGATCCTAAAATCACTCCACATATCACCCATAAATCACTCCATAAATCGTATTTTTCTAAATTGTAAAATCACTCAACCTATACCTAGAATCCCTCATTTTTTTAAGGTAAATTTGTTCTTTCCTTATGGACAAAATCTCATCTATCTGTAGCTTTTCTAAAACTATAAGTCATCTAATTCTAAAAATCATAAAATGTCTCAACCTAGAAAACACAATGTATTTACATAGAAGAATATAAATTATTCTAAAAAATAAATACACCTTTTTGAAGCTTTTTCACATTGAGGGCTTAATGTCTTGGAAGCTCTAATGCTCTTGCATCAGACTCCTAAGGTAGAAAAAGTTCATAACCTCCTGGTCATGTGACATTAATGTCTAAATCCTCCAAAATCCCAAACTTTGTGTTGTAATTGTCCATTATTTCCTATATATTGCTGTTCTACTACTGATGTTTCCTTCACTTCTTCAAGATTCCAAAATTTATGTTTCTCTCATCTGCTCGCCTTTCTAATGCAAAGTTGCTCAATTAGCTATAATTTTTTGTTTGTTGTCCTTTTCCTCTTGTTGTACCTTCTCTTGATCATCCTCTTATCATCATCCAACTCTTCCCTTGGCTAAACTTCATTGTTGTTTTCCATAGGATGTTGTGTATCCTCCTTTGTCATAAGAGTTATAATACTCTCATTAAATTTTGGCTCACATACATCCTTTACAACCTGTTTATCATAATTTTCAGTTCTCTCCTCATTTTCTTTCAAAAAAATTCCCTCTTTTTACATTTTTTATTTTTCATACTGAATATGCAGTATTTGGCTTATTATCCTCTTATCCAAGAAGTTAATCTCCTCATACAATTCAATAAAACCATCTTGAATTGTATTTGTAATGTCCATGCACTATCCATCACTTGGGTCTTTTTCCATCCACTCTTCCAAATGTTCCATCTCTTATTTTGTGCTTCCTTCCTTTGGCAAAAGACATTCATTTAGTATTCCAATTATTGGAATCTCCTTGAGCATGTTTTCATGAAGTATCTCTTCATCCTCTATAATCTTTTCAACATTATCTTCCTAAATAATTTCTGCATCATTGTCATCCTTCACGTTAGCGTCCAATAAATATCCATCTCTATTATTTGCGAACAAATTATTAAGCAAAAACTCTTTGATACCATCCATATCCTCCAACAACTTCATTTCTTCATCAACCTACATAAACACATCATATAAGTTCCATTCATCACCTGAAACCATACACAAATTATTATTTTAAAAAACATGAGACTCTTTATTTGATGCCTCAACTATTACATCTTCTTGTTGATATGAACTATTATAATAGTTCATCAAATCGTCTTCAACATTTCTGACTTCCTCTACATCAAGGAACAAACTTTGTTCAAAAACATTTATTTCAAACTCAGTTGCCTTGAGTTCTTTCTTCAATATGACATATAGTCTTTATCTTACCTTCGTTGGTAATGAATGCCATCTCACCTTCTTCTTCTTTGTTATCCAACCATATCTCTAGTCTTCCTCATATTCTTGTAGCAACTCCACTAGTACAATAATATTTACTTTAAATTTATCCATTTCCTTATGTTGAAGCCCCGAAAATCGGGTCGACAACAAGGGGGATACCCACCCGGTCCGGACCTTGGTTGGCAGCTCCTTATCCGTTTG
>APFE030248481.1:37377-53581 GCA_000404065.3 Pinus taeda
CTGGGAATCCCATAATACTTTGTGATAAACATGAATAGGTGACGGGTCCTGGGTAGTCCATTTCCAACCCATAGTTGGAAATTTAGATACATATCAAATAGAATCCATAATATAAGCAGATAGATAAAAAGGAGGATAGACCCTTTGAGACAAGGATCTCTTAGACCGGTAATTCATAACAACAGTGTATAGATTATAAGAAAATATCTTGGCCCAATCCACAAGATCGGTGTTTGTGGCAGCGTCTATGAGTGGTAGCCATTCAGATGAAAATTTATTTATATCTGGCATCCAAAACAGCCTGCAAAGCATGGCCGCAGCAAAAAAATACGAAGAGGTGAGGGAACCAGTGCTGTACATACCGTTTTTGTCCCTTTTTAGTGGCTCCTCTCTTCTGGTCCATTCTTTAGTGGTTTCTGCCAGATTTGGGTTCTCTGCTGCAAATTTCTTGACAAATTGCATGTTGTAGGTCGTCTGGGGCTCAGGAAGATGATACATAAGTTTTAAGTCTTGCACAACGAATGATCCTATGAGCCCATGCCCTTGAGCCTTGAATTGTCTGCCTTGTAACTCTCCATTGTCAAGTATCCATTTGATCATATCTGTATACGGCAAAATCTTGGGTCTAGCTGCTATTCGGTGAAGAAATGAACATGCCATCT
Organism: Pinus taeda; assembly: GCA_000404065.3. Classification (NCBI taxonomy): domain Eukaryota; kingdom Viridiplantae; phylum Streptophyta; class Pinopsida; order Pinales; family Pinaceae; genus Pinus; species Pinus taeda. The sequence continues at coordinate 38,040 of APFE030248481.1, forward strand.
CTTCTAAGGATGCCTCTAAAGAGTTTTGTGATCCCGCGGTGCTATCAACCTTCACTAATTTAGGATTCTCATCCTCCAGCAGCCTATACATGCCTTCCCAAGTGGAAATTCTTGCGTCCCTGTTGCATGCAGTGTCTGTGTACAAGGGAGCCATCTCCTTCATATTTTCCTTCGTCTCGGAGCCTTGGGATTTATGTTTCTTTCCCATTTTCTTTTATGTTCGGCTTTTGAATCTTCTTATCTCTTGGTTCCTGCAGATTATGACCGAAGTGGAAATGACTGATTGAGAAAGGTGATGGGAGAGTTTTAAATGCAACAGAGATACCAAATATGCCACCTTACATGAAATAATTTTTTAGAAAAGCACGTGTCTTCATTTTATTAAATAACTGACAACTAATCCATTTACTATCATTAAAAGCGCATGATTTGGGGTTAGATTATGGTAAGTGGCTTTTCTTTGAATGGCGTGCCCGAAGGATTCACGATTAAATGATTCATGATTTGCTTACGTTACATTGAAGATCGTGCCATCGCAAGTCACGCTAATCGCAAATCGCCAGATCGCAAACTGCGCCATTGCGGCGATCACAATATCGTAGGTCGCAACATAGCGGGTCGCAGAAGTTTGATGTTTGTTAAGTATTGTCAGTTTATTTCTGCGATGTGCGATCTTGCGATCGGTGTTATCGCAAATCGGTAGATTTTGAGGTTTTTCCTTATGAACATTACTTATTGCGATGCGACGTTAGGCTTAACATAGGGGTCCTTGCGCATTAATGCAATTTTTTAAAGACCTTTACCTTATCGTAGACTTAGGTTAAAAATATTCGAAAGACCTCTCTAAGGTTACGATGGTAGCTTTATTTTGAAGAAGGAAAACTTGATTTTTCTCAAAATTAAACTAGGGGTCCCCATTCATTTAGCATTTTGGAAAAACACTTAAATGAAAAGGGGGGGTTGTTGCTGGCCACAACACCTTCTCAATTTATTCATCACTCATTTTATTCATGCCAGTTGTCCTGGTACTTCTTTTCATCTGATTGTGACTTCTCTCTGAAACCACTATATGACTATCAATATCCATCTTTACCTTTTCCTTTTGTGAATGCTCCTTGTTCACTTGTGAGCTAAAACAAGCCTTTTCCATCTTGTAACAAGTATTCTTATTGTCATGGTACCAAGTTCTCCTCTTGGTATATCCTCCCTTCTCTTCTCTTCTTTCTTGGAAATTATACCCACACATCACCATGGAACTTCCCATGGAAACTTCTACCCAACCTCTTCCTGTTGGAAGCTGTCCTTCTTCTGGTTCTCTGCAATAGGACCTTTCTCCTCCTTCAGAGCACGTCTATTCCTCAACTTAAAAAGTTATTACGAATTTGAAATTTCACTTGCTCACCTTCTCTTTAGATAACTTATGGTGTCATCATTTCAACAATTTAATTTTCCACTAGGTTTTTTCGAAAATTCCTTCACTTGAGAGATCTACATGCTCCCTCTTCCTTTATCACAAATTCACTTGCTATAATGGCTATTATCTACAACTTTCCTTCTTTTCTACTTGTAAACACAAATTATTTATAACCATAATTAATATAAAAGCATCATATCCATCTTTATAAGAGATATGCCAAGATGTTATCTTCAACAGTCTTCCTTTGATTCTCTCCATTGAACCAATTCTTTTCCATGAGCAAATTTTCTCTGTACTTTTTCAAAATCATCCCTCTTAATAGCATACCATCTCTTTCAATTTTTTGTAATGATATCCAAACTCCATAGACTGTTCAAGATATGATACCACTTTGATGTAGGAAAAATATGACTTTTCCTGCAATCTCCACTTCTATGCCATAAATGCTTTTACAAAATTTGGAATTTGTATGGATTCTACCCAAATTGAATCTTGATATAGATAGAATTCCAAATGGAATTCTACCCAACTCTACTATTCAATTGTATTTAAAAAACATATCGATTGAGAGACAATTTCATATTAATTCTAGATTTCACACAGAAACTAGAATTCTCATTCACATAAACACACAGACAATTCCTAAACACAATAAATCAATGAAAACTTATTTCATTAATTAAAATTTGTACATACACAAATACTCAAAAAATCTCTTCCTCACTTGGCCCAATTCTAAATTCATTTGGCAATTCTCTCTTTTCCTCACACTTACTCTCTTCTTTTACTACCCAGAGGCTTACAATAGATAGAATTTAGAGACATCATAGTTTTTTCTAGATCCTGAAATCACTCCTTAAATCACCCACAAATCACTCCATAAATCATATTTTTTTAAATTCTAAAATCACCCAATCTATCCTTAGAATCCCTCATGCTTTTCAAGGTAGGTTTTTTTGTGTGTTATGGACAACATCTCACCTATCCATAGGTTTTCTAAAATAGTAACTCGACTAATCCTAAAAATCATAAAATATCTCAACTCAGAAAATAAAATTTATTTACATAGAAGATTATAAATTATTTTAAAAATATAAAGACCCATTTTTGAAGCTTTTTCACATTCAATACTTAATGTCTTGGAAGCTCTAATGCTCTTACATCATACTCCCAAGGTATATAAATTTCATAGCCTCCTGTTCATGTATCATTAATGTCTGAATCCTCTGGGATCCCACATCTTGTGTTGTAATTGTCCATTAGTTCCTGTATGTTGTTATTCTACTGCTTATGTTTCCTTCACCTCTAAAGTATTCCAAAATTTATTCTTCTCTCACCTACTTGCCTTGTTGATGCAAAGCTTCTGAATTAGTTGTACTTTGTTTCGGGTTGTCCTTTTCCTCTTGTTGTACCTTCTTTTGATCATCCTCTTCATCCATATCCAATATCATCATCCATCTCTGTCCTTGGCTAAATTTCACTGTCATTGTCCACAAGATGTTGCATATCCTCCTTTGTCATAAGAGTTGTAATACTTATTAAATTTTGGTTTTCATACTTCCTTTACAACCGAATGATCATACTTTGCAATTCTCTCCTCACTGTCTTTCAAGGAAATTCCCTCTTCTTCCATTTTTTATTTTTCATACTGAATATGCAATCTTTGGCTTATTATCCTTTTCTCCAAGAAATTAAGCTCCTCATACAATTCAAAAAAACCATCTTGTATTGTGTTTGTAACATCCATGCAATATCCATCACGTGGGTCTTATGCCAACCACTCTTCCAAAAGTTCAATCTCTTATTTTGTGCTTCCTTCCCTTGGCATAAGACTTTCATTTAGTATTTCGATGATTGGAATCTCCTTTAGCATGTCTTCATGAAGTATATCTTCATCCTCTATAATCTTATTAGCATTATATTCTTAAAATTTATGCATTATCATCATCCTTCATCGTAGCTTTCGATAACTATCCATGTCTAATATCTGCGAATACATTCTTAAGAAAAACCTCTTTGATCTCAGACATATCTTCCAACAACTTCATTTCTTCATCAACCTACATAACCACATCATCTAAGTGCCATTCACAACTTGCAGCCATACACAAATTATTAGTTTTAAAAACATGAGGCTCTTCATTTGATTCCTTAGCTATTACATCTTCTTATTGATTTAAACTATTATGATATTTCATCAAATTGTCAATGAATTCCTCTTCAACGTTTATGTCTTTCTCTGCATCAAGGAACAAATTTTGTTCAAATTTTTTATTTCAAACTCAACTTCCTTGAGTTCTTTCTTCAATCTTACATATAGTATTTTTCTTATCTTCGTTTGTAATAAATGCCATCTTACCTTCTTCTTCTTCATTTTCCAACCACATCTTTGGTCTTCCTCATACTCCTGTAGCAACTCTACTAGTACACCAATATGCACTTTCAATTTTTCCAGTTCCCTCTTGAATTTCTTATTACTCATTTTATTCATGCCAGCTATCCTGACACTTCTTTTCATCTGATTGCGAATTCTCTTTGAACCCACTATATTACTATTAGTAGCCATATTTACCTTTTCCTTTTGTGAATTCTCACTATTCACCTATGAGCTATAATGAACCTTCTCCATATTGTAATGATTCTACTACTTTTCATGGTACCAATTTATCCTCTTGTTAGCTCCTCTCTTCTTCCTTGGAAATTCTACCCACAATTTACCATGGAACTGCCACTGGAAACTTCTACCCAACCTACGTTATTGGAAGTTGTCCTTCTCCTAGCTCTATGTAATAGAGACTTTCTCCTCCTTTCAAAGTATGTATGCTCCTCATCTTAAAAAAATATTAGGTTGTTAGAATTTCATTTGCTCTTCTTCTCTTTAGAGAACTTATGTTGTCCTCATTTCAACAATTTAATTTTCTGCTAGGTTCTATCACAAATTCCTTCACTTGAGAGATCTACATGCTCCTTCTTCCTCTATCACAACTTCACTTGGTATAATGGTTGTTATGTACAACTTTCCTTCTCTTCTACCTGCAAAAACAAACTATTTATAATGATAATTAATATAAAAACATCATATCCATCTTTAGAATATTTGTGCCAAGATCTTATCTTCAACAATCTTCCTTTTGTTAGCATTGTGGATAATGTGTTGTCGTTAATGGAAGCCTATTTGATAAATATATCAATAGGATGATTATGTATATTGGTACAAATGTTATGGGTGATATGGATAAAGGAATTCTATTTCAGAGAAAGATGGATTGTAAATTTAAGGTTTGAGAAAGCATATATGGGTCCTGATAAGCAAGGTCACGTACATACATAGGTAGTGTGAAGAAAAGTCGCACACAGAATCTGCACCATGGAAATTTGAATACCAAGGGTCTTTACCATGGTATTGGACCATAGTAATGAAGCAAATATGGTTATTTGATCCCATCAAAGAATAGAAATTATTAAGGGATTTTCCTAAGGTATTGGCTAAGGCTAAAGCTATATGAGGGGATGGAGATCAATGTGTAAAGTGTTCAAGTGATGAATTGTTTATGAATGATTTGATCTGGAAAAGGTGTGCACCAAGGAGAAAGGAAAATACTTAGATATGAAATATCTGAAAGTTTGTTGATATACATGTTTGATTGATTTACTTGTTGCAAGTGTCAAAGTAACTAATAATGATGATTTTATGATTATTGTGATGTTGTGATTGAAATAATTATTCAGAACATTGTAGTTTTGACAATGAAGGTTTTGAAGAATGAAGTTGTGTTTTGAAGAAAAAAAATTTCAGATCTTAATGCAATTTTGTCTCTATATAGTCAAGTACATAAACGATTTTGGTTCCTTATAGTCACATATAAATTCTGGGATGTTGAGATCTCTATGCACAATTTATGCATGGTAGTCGTGTACATATGATCATATGCTTCATGGGGGTCATGCATATATGTTAGAGTTTTGTAGTATGGCTTGATGGTGATATTTGATGAGTTCTATTCTATTTTTTGTTGTTCGTCGATGATGTCTCTCTCTTAATGATCTGCGTATGACAATGTTGATTGGGTTGAATTAGGCTTGGTACATTTATTAGTGATGATGATGCATTATGATTGGTTTTTTAGTATTCTTCAGAGGAAGCACATATATAGGTAGGTGTTCTTCAGAACAATAGTGCATACATTCTGATATATGTATGATCATGGTTTACAGGAACAACATCATGTTTCTGTGGTGATGAACAATGTATGGCTTAGTATATGGTATGATCTGATGGTTTATATATGTTATGGATTGGTTTGATATTGGTGCAATGGTTGATTGAGATTCAATGATTGATTTGATGGTAGTACAATTATTTAGTTGGTTCAATGTCTGGTTTCATAATTTTTACTTAGTATTGGGCTTAGTGATGGAAGTGGGTCCAATATGAAAATATGATGAAAGGTGGGCTACAATTTTTTTTTTATGTTTGAATTCAGGTGGATACAGTATGAAACATTATGAAATGTGGTCCATACGAGGTGTTGAGGTTGGAGACTTTAATAAGGGAGTTAGAGCTTCCTTCCAGTAATAGCTGGTAAATTTGTTTAGGGGGTAGGTGCTCCCTTCTAGTAGGAGTTGGTAAACAAGATCAGGGGGTTGAAGCTCCCTTCTAGTGGGTGCTCGAAAATGAGAGAAGGTTGTAACCTTCTGTAGGTGTGTGCCTATGTATTGGTAAGAGTCTGCACCAGTCCAAGGTTGTAAGAATTTTTCTTAATAATAAAGGAAGAAGACAAAGGTGAGGACAGCGATGATTTTCTCCTACATTGAGTTTCCACCTAAAATATTGGTGTCCATGTGCATTGATATATTTCTTGTGTATTGATGATCTATTTGTTCTTTACTTCTCATGGGTTCTGATTAATGGGCGAATAAAAAATAATGATGCACTAGTTAAGGATAAACAATTGATGAAATATATGAAAAGTTAGTTAATTGGATATACATTCTTTTCTTTCATTGAAGTCACATACATATGATGGTTTCATGAATAAAAATAGCATTTAGAAATCATAATATGAAATTAAAAGTTTAAAGTGAATTAAAATATTGATTCACTACCCCCCCCTTTTAGTGTTTTTCCCAACAATTGGTATCAGAGTAGGTCACTTTTGTTGAAGCTTAACTGCTTGGAGTAGATTAGGGGCAATGAGAAAGAAGCAAAAGAAGAAGGCATCTCAAGGAAGAAGACAAATCAAGAAAACTATGATAGTGAAAGCGATATATCAAATGTACTAATATATGGAAGCAAATATTCAAATTTAGGAGCACCCCACTTTCTACTGATCAAGAATAAAGAAGACAATAACAAAGAATGATTAGGTATTAGTTTATGTTCTACTTTTCATCCATTTCCTTATTCATTTTATTATGATGATAGTGAATATGAAATTGAATCAACTGAAATTTCTCTTATGGGAAAAAGAGAAAGTAATCATTCTGTAGAAAAATTAGACTAAAAAATAATGACCCTAGAAGTAGAAATTAAAATCCTTACATATGAAAATAGAGAGTAGTAAAAGTTACTTCAACAGTTCAATGTAAAGGAGAGTGGCTACAAAGAAGATTTTGTCACAGTTAAAAGCCAAATGAAAGAAGGAAGGAAAATTGAAGAAGGAATGAAGAAGAAGTCTAAAGTAAAGGAAGATAAGTGTCAAACACTAGAGGATGAACTCAGAAAGAAAAATCTCAGCTACAAGACATAGCAAAAATTGATGCAGTGATTAAAGAAATTAGAGAAAAAACCAATTATTGTGTAGTACTAGAAGCAGAAAACATCTCTCTCAAATTTGATCTTGAAAATTCAAATAAGAAAAATGAAGAGCTGCTTCAAGTATTTTTAGAACAAGAGAATGAGTTGAAGGAAGAGATTATGAAATTAAGGGAGAAAGTGGAAGAAGGATGAAAGATTTAAGAAGGGATGAGGAAGTATTATTAGGAAAAGGAAGAACAATTTCTCTGCAATTGATTGGTGGTGAGGCTCTCTAAGTCACACCTCTTACATGTATCTTCCAAACACACACAACGTAATACAAAAGACTATAACATTCACTTGTATTATCATGAGGCTTGATATCCTTTTAAAAATATTTACATATACATATTTAGAACTTGCCTCCTTTGTTGTTAGTTTCCAAATAGGAAAAATCTAAATACGTTATTTAGATATTTTCTTTCTTGATATAAGTTTCCTAGGACTATATTTTTTCTTCCTCATTAGATGTTACTATTATGAGCCATGTAGTCTAGATTCCCAATTCTTCCTAGTTTAGATGGAAAGGATCCCCTGCTTGTTGCCTCCTAATTTAAGTGTGAATCCATGGCTGGAATATTTTTAGATCCTACTGGAGTTGATTAGATGTGATGTTGATTGTTAATGAAGTAGTAGGTGCTTACATAGCCTAGGGTGGGGGGGCACATCTCCAACTGAACCTAAGCCAGATCATGCTATGATCATAATTGATGAAGTATCAGGTGCCTACATAGCTTGGGGTGGGAGGCACAGCTCTAAAGGAACCCAAGCCAGATGTTGCTATGATGAATGTGAAGTATGTGCCTACTAAAGTATGGTGGGAGGGCATGTCTCCAAAGGGAACTTGCTCTGAATGATGCTCCTGATATAAAAAATCATGGGCTATGGGTGGTTTAAGAAACCATGCCACACCAGATATATACCTAAACTACAATTGTGTTGCGAACATGTAATAAATGTGGCCATGGGTGTTGTAGATGTTGTGATGAGGTAGAGGAACTAAGACTAAAAGTATGTGAACGGAAGAAGAAAACGTGGGTAAATAATATGGGTGAAGGTAGCAAACTTGGAACATAAAATGCAACATGGAAAATGTGGTAGTTGCATGAAAAGAGAGGCACTAAATAAACAAACATTTAAAAAATAATTAGTGTAGGCCTCATGGAGTGACTTGCTCTGATACCAATTGATCTTCGATTGTTATGCAATTGGTTGGAGGTGAGTCTCTCTAAGCCTCACCTGTTATCCATATCTTCCAAAAGCAAACAATGTAAGATAAAAGACTACATTCACTTGTATTATCATAAGGCTTTATAGCCTTTTTAGGATATTTACAAATACATATTTAGAACTTGCCTCCTTTGTTGCTAGTTTCCAAACAAGAAAAGGCTAAATACCTTATTTAGATATAGCCCTTCTTGATATAACTTTCCAAGGACTAGATGCTTCCTTCCTCATTAGATGTTACCATTATGAGCCAGGTAGCCTAACTACCCAACAATGCCAAAGACTAGAGGTTGAGGTAAACATTCTAAAAGGAAAATTAGAAAATAATCATAAACATTTGAGATTTCAAGAGAGTACTATGATTTTGAATAACATTCTTAGTAGTCAAAGGTCTCCCTCCATTAAATTTGGTTTTGTTTTTCATGAAACTGTAAAAGGAGAATCTTGTTTGCATGCTCACGCAAGGAACTTCAAGGATAAAGAGATAAGAAGTCAACCATATCAACATCCAAAGAAAATGAATTTTCAAAGGAAATCATTTTCTCCCAATAATAGAAATATTAATCAATTATCTCCTCTGATCAATGATGTTGAAAGTTTTACATATCATAACTATGAACACATTCAACCAAATTGTAGAAGTAGATTTTGATCTCAAGAAAATAGCCACTTCATAGGAATGTCATCAACTCATAGGTACTTAGGTTTCTTTAAGGGATATTGTTTTTCTTACAACATATTTGGTCACAAAGCTATTGATTGCAATAGGAGGAATATGGAATAGAAATATTATAATTACTATGTTCCCTCTTTTGGTCATGTAAGATGTTATATTTGTGACAAGTTTGGGCATGTAGCAAAATAATTAAGGGGAAATTCAATGGATCTCCACAAACATCATGAGAAGAAATCATATAAGAATATTGTTACGAAAATTCCTAAGAAGGATGGATCCACCAACACTTCTCATAATAAGTAGAAAGAAAAAAAACAGATAAAATATGGCCATTCACTTTCTTCATTTGAATATGAGGATGAATGTTACATAGATAGCGAAGGATCTTATTACATGACTGGAGATAAAGACAAGTTTCAGTGTCTCAAGAAAAAAAATATGGTAAGGTGATTCTTGGAAATAGTGCTCCATTAGAAGTTATGGGAAAAGGTAGAATCAAACTTGAGAAGTATGAAAAAATAGTTGATACATTATTAGTTCAAGGGCTAAAGAAGAATACTCTAAGTGTAGGTCAAATAAATAACAAATGTTGTATACTTTTATTCACATCAACTAAATGCTTTGTTATAGATGAAGAAACTGGAAAGGTTATACCAAGAGGATACATAGATCTAGACAAATTATATTTGCTACAATAGAAAAATTCAAGCATATTTAAGAGTGAATACAAAAGTAAATATGAGGTACATAACCTCATGAAGCGCAAGTGATGATTATTAGGTCCATATGATCAGTGAAGACTTATGTTAGGGGGAGCTATGCATATGTATAATGTTAGAGCCTAGATTTACCTCAGGCTGAAAAAGGTAGGATCTAGGGCCAACATCGAACCATGCTCAACCTGGTAGCTAGCCCTACCCGGTTAGGAGAGGGCTCTCTCTGGGTCAATCTCAGAAAATTATGATCACTAAGGGCTTGAGATGACTGATATAGCTACTGATCTTAGGCTAGGTATAGGTGCAAAGGAGTTTGATTGGATTTGTTTTGGGTCAAAACAACAAGAAAAAAAATGTTTTGGACTATGGAATTGATGCCAATTTCTGCCGGAAAACCAAGGGAAAATTAAGTGCCATGTTCAGCCAAGTGAAGATTGTAAATGTGAGAAGTATATGGGAGAAATCCCGCTTCCCTACAGGCATCAAATAAAGGATGAATCTGCAACAACAACTTTAGATGAAAGAGAATCATGAGGTTGCTCAACAGAGCATCTATCCAAGGATGAATTCTGCTAAGACAACCATTACAACTAACAACAAAATCATCATGAAAGGAGCATAATTATGGATGCATTCCTAACATATCACTTAGATAATGCTGTAACAAGGCAGAAAAAACATAATGTGTAAATGAATTATAGGAAAAACATACTAAACATCAGCACCATGATGAATCCCAGATCCAAAGGGCAAAAACTGCTTTATTATGATATTCAATAAAATTTTACACAGTCCAAATGCTTCTTCGCTGCCAAAATCCAACCCTTACACTATGAAATTCATAAAATATATACATTTTCTCATCCTTGTACTAAGGGAATTGAGCTCAACCATTTTCTTCAAAATAGAATTAGCTACATTAAACTTGGGCCGAATTTCTGAAAATAGGTGTTGAAAATGACCTCGTATCTCCTAAACCATAGCACCTATTACAAAACTGAAAGAGATTTTGTAGATAAGGTCATTTTGGAGAAAAACCTCTCTCAAATTTGGGAAATTCATTTCCACTTGCTCGCAATATGTTTCACAAAATCATCTCTAAAACATAAAATCATTAAAAATTTAAATCTGTAAAAATGAGCTGTAAATATCTAGTCACATTTCCCAATTCATGACACTTGTGAATAAACTAAAAGAGGTTTTTGTTATATGGCTCGTGCTTAACAAACACCTCCTTGGGTTTTGTGAAATTACGTTTCATATGTTGTAAAATGGCCACGCACTAAATTGACTAAAACAGTAAAAAATATGAAAATTTTGCTTTGTTTTAATGTAAGTTCCAAATATCACTGTATATCTCCCACATAGTAGCACCTGTGCATAGACTAAAGGAGGTTTTTTTTATTCGATATGTGATGAACAAAAAATCTTTCACTTTTGAAAAATTCCTTACCATTCTTTCATAAAATGATTTTGTACTAAACTTGTCATTGTGTGCAGCAACTGACCTCAAAACATGCATAACCAAGAATCACTCATTCATTTCGATCATATATTCTAACCTAGAAACTAGTTATGGGAGTGTGATATACTGTTGGAAATATTTTTCCAAGCTTCTTCAGATGGACACACTTGTGACATGTTTTGTGTTGAACATCATGTGCAAAACATCTAACAAAACCAGACATAGTAAGAGCTCATGTTGATCCCTGGTGACAAGTCGCGAAGACTGGAACTAACATCAGCTCCATTGGGGATGGCATCTCTTTGGAGGTGCCAAGAACTACAGATCTCTGGAAAGTAGACAGTGCCTCTTCCATTGGGCAATGGATTCAAACAAGTGCAAACCCAAAAAAACTCATACCAATCCAAAAACATATACATACTATAACCTGTACATAAAAAAATACTGAAAACTAAAATGCTACCTCAGGTAGCTTATTTATGTACAAATCTAACCCACTTTGCTGCAAAATTGATTGATCAAGTAATGTTGTAATGCCATATCAGCCAATCAAGTAACTGTGACAAGGATGCTGCTTGAAAGTGCTTGAACTAGGGCACAAATGTAAATGATGACAACCATACATGCACATAACGAGTTTGGTTGTGTAAATGATAATTTGATTTATCATTTAAACTGAAAAAAAATTCCATGTACGTTGCAATAAGATAAAAAAAACCAGACTCTGTTTGCTTCCCTAACTCCTCAATACATGCTTCCAGCTACAAACTATCAATGCAAATATCCACGGGCAGCCTTACCTTCTATTCATTTTGCTGGAAAAGGTCCCCAAAGAATGAGACTCGACAGTCCAGATCCTGGGACTGTATTTGGGTCTCTAATTCAATTAGATCTCCTTCATTTTTGATGGAAAAATCTTGCAAAAAATTGAGCTTAACTTCATGGCTGCATTGAAAGGATTTTAGATAAGAAGAAAGAGATGAAGCAAAGTTCTCATCTACCTCATCATCCGTGCACATATCTTCGCATTCTCTAAAACCTTGAATAGAGGGCACCTCTATTTTGAATTGTTCCTCTTTCTCCATCCATGTTTCAAGAAAGATATGCCAAAAATTTGCAAAGGACTTAATAGATCTGATAGGAAAACCTTCAATCCATTTTCTACATTTGCCTTGAAATGAATCAAAGAACAATCTGATGAAGACATCTTCCTTTTTAACTCTGGAAATGTCCACAATTGTTTTAAAATTTTCTATATGTTCTAGAGTCAAAGTGAGATCTTCCCCATTGAATTTAGGGCCATTACTCAAAATGTATGCATCCTTTGGTAATTGATTAGGAAAACCAGGAAGATTAGAAAAATCGATACATGAATACCTTGAACAAATAGAAGCAACATCTGAGTCTTTCATTTAGCCAGTGGAGCCACCATCAATACTTTGAAACTCTAGACTTCGAACAATGGAGTCGCCAGGTAGATGATTTTAGCCTTCATATGTGTCTGATCGTTTTCCACCATCAACAATCAGATATGAACTTGATAGATGTACTGGGGTGATCATTTAGATCAGATGTTCAGTTTATAAACTAGACTGGAGATTGACTAAAGTAGCGTTTATCTACTTGCGCTAATGCAAAGAAAAATCATTTCGATGGCTACCTGGCTAATCTTCAGACTCGGGCTGTAGTTAAAAAAAGAAAAATACTAACAAACAAACAATTTCTTCCCTAGTATGGTCGCCACTATGTTAGAGCCTAGATTTACCTTAGGCCGAAAAAGGTAGGATCTAGGGCCAACATCAAACCACGCTCAACCTGGCAGCTAGCCCTACCAGGTCAGGAGAGGGCTCTCTCCGGGTCAATCTCAGCAAATTATGATCAATAAGGGCTTGATATGACTGATATAGCTATTGATCTTAGGCTAGGTATAGGTGCAAAGGAGTTTGATTGGATTTGTTTTGGGTCAAAACAACAAGAGAAAGGATGATTTGGACTATGGAATTGATGCCAATTTCTGCTAGCAAACCTGGAGAAAATTAAGTGCCATGTTCAACCAAGTGAAGATTGTAAATGTGAGAAGTATAGGGTAGAAAGCCCACTGCTCTGCAAGCATCAGACAAAGGATGAATCTGCAACAACAACTTTAGATGAAAGAGAATCACGAGGTTGCTCAATAGAGCATCTAGCCAAGGATGAATTCTGCTAAGACAACCATTACAATTAACAACAAAATAATCATGAAAGGAGCATCATTATGGAGTAATTCCTAACATATCACTTAGATAATGTTGTAACAAGGCAGAAAAAACATAATGTGTAAATGAATTACAGGAAAAACATACTAAACATCAACACCGTGATGAATCCTAGATCCAAAGGGAAAAAACTGCTTTATTATGATATTCAATAAAATTTCACACAGTCCAAATGCTTATTTGCTGCAAAAATCCAACCCGTACACTATGAAATTCATAAAATATATAAATTTTCTCATTCTTGTACTAAGGGAATTGAGCTCAACCATTTTCTTCAAAATAGAATTAGTTACATTAAACTTGGGCCGAATTTCTGAAAATAGGTGTTGAAGATGACCTCGTATCTCCTAAACCATAGCACCTGTTACAAAAATGAAAGAGGTTTTTGTAGATAAGGTCATGTTGGAGAAAAATGTCTCTCAACTTTGGAAAATTCATTTCCAATTGCTGGAAATCTATTCCACAAAATCATCTCTAAAACAGAAAATCATTAAAAATTTTAATTTTTGAAAATGAGCTGTAAAGACCTAGTCACATTTCCCAAGTCATGACAACTGTGAATAAATGAAATACATTTTTGTTATATGGATAATTCTTAATAAAAACCTCCTTGGGTTTTGAAAAATTACTTTTCATCTGTTGTAAAATGGTCCCGCACTAAAATGGCTAAAACAGTAAAAAATATGAAAAGTTTGCTTTGTTTTAATGCAAATTCCAAATATCACTATATATTTCCCACATAGTAGTACCGGTGTATAGACTGGAGGAGGTTTTTGTTACTTGATATGTGATGAACAAAAACCTCTTTCACTTTTGAAAAATTCCTTACCATTCTTTCAGAAACTAATTTTGTAATAAACTTGTCATTATGTATAGCAACTGACCTCAAAACATGCATAACCAAGAATCACTCATTCATTTCGATCATATCTTCTAATCTAGAAACCAGTTATGGGAGCGTGATATACCGCTAGAAATATTTTTCCAAGCTTCTTCTGATGGACACACTTGTGACATGTTTTGTGCTAAACATCATGTGCAAAACATCTAACAAAACCAGACATAGTAAGAGCTCATGTTGATCCCTGGTGACAGGCTGCGAAGACTGGAACTAACATATAGCTTGATGATGATTCCATATGTTGTTTTGATATTTTGGTAATGTTTATATTATTAAGATTGCATTTAATGAAGTTATGGTGAACATGAACATACATGTCATGTTCAGGGGGAGATGTAGTTATGAAAAATCAACAGTTTACTTTCTATACGTAAATCACATGAAGAACAATCCTTTTTATAAATTATTTTTGGTCTAGATAATGGCGTATATTTCTCAATGATGAAAAAAAAGTGGCACATATTCAAGGGGATTCTATCATAAGTTTTTATTAGTTAATGATTGGAATTGTAGCACTGAAATTAGTTTACTGCAGACTATTAATCATTCATATATGATTCTGTTGAGGCCTCGGAAATCGTTGCCACAACATCGGGGAAAACCACCCGGTCCGGACCTTGGTACAACTCCTTTTCCGTTTGGAATGGTGGCTCTGACTGGAGATAATGGGACCAGTTTCCTGACAATGAAATAAAAGAGATGGATGGGTAATGAATAGATTGCTTAAATGATAGGCGACTAGCTTATTCTATTGACAAAAATAGGGAAACTAATTCTAATCCCGGGAACAACTTATTCATTCAGAATGTAGCGTTAAATAATATTTATCTATTTATCAGGCATATAGATGACTCTGTAAAATAAATAAAAGATGTTCAATCATTCAAAGATTTCTTCACATGAATAGTCACAATGAAGCGATAAATACAAATTACTACATTGATTGTTCATATCATCGATACATATATACGTCTGAAAGGGAAGCATGCGATAAACAACCAATAGTGGAATGCATAAGGAATGCTGTGAAAAACACATATATATATAAGCGATAATAGCAAGAGCAATTTCAACAACAATTCATATAA
>APFE030248481.1:66916-88601 GCA_000404065.3 Pinus taeda
ATTTGAGTGGTCAATTGAGCGATTTGTTCATCTTTTGCTTTCATTGTTCCCTCAGTTGATATTCTTAACTGCTCCAGTGCCGTTGATAGCTCCTTTTGCCTTTGTATTGCTCCTTCATCAATTCTCTGCTTTTGCTCTTGTAATTGCTTGGTTAGCTGATTATTGTTCTGCTGCTGTACTAGCAATTCTTTCTCCGCTTGCTCTGCCCTCTACTGAACTTCTGATAGTCTCGCCTGTAGTGAAGAGATGTCCTGATCCTTGGTTTTTAACAAATTGCTCACCTCCAATGCTTTATCAATAGTCGCCGCCGAATATGCTCCAGCAAACTGTGATAGCTTGGTTAAGTCATCGGAGGGGTCGAATTCCTCTTTCCATACAACATTGCCCGTTACTGTTAATTCAGGGAATGGGGAAGGTTGATCAGTTCTTCTCCTTTTCCTTTATTGCTTTACAATAGCTTTATGTTTGGGGCTGTAAAATACATCTAAAGGGGGGATCTCTTCAATTTGCAAAACGATTTCTCCCGTTGGATCTTTAGGAATTATCTCTAGTTCTTTTGTTTTGGGTAGGCCGCTGGTTTCACCTGAAACCAGTTTCGATGTCGCTTCCTGTGTATCACCTTCTTTTGAAACCTCATCATCTTTCGAGCACTCTAAGTTATTGATGATTGTACTGAATTGATTCCATTGCGAGAGCAAATTCAGATCAACTAATGGATCATGGTTATCCTTAGAGCTGCTCTCTTCTTGGTTCTTTGCTTGGGTTTCTTCTTGTTGCTGCACATTTTCCTGAGTCACCTCCTGCCTCTGGCTATGTGTTTCCTCCTGCTGTTTTGATGTAGTAGGAGGTGGTGTATTATTTCGCTGCTCAAACTCGCTTGACCTGGTTGTTGTCGGAACAGTTGCTAACAGGTCTAGAGGCAAAGTTTGCAACCTCTGTTCTCTAATTCTGTTAAACTCAATTAGACCTTCATCATTATAAACATTTCTGGCAAGCGACTTGACCTGATACAGCGATTCGGCTGACGCAAACAAATATTTGAATTTGTCTTCTTTGTGCTCGACCTTGGCCAATTTGGCCTGGTCGAGCGCATTGTAAGCGATCTTTCTTGGATCATACTGCCTCCTTGGCAGAGTAGCCAGAGTGAGAAAGTCCATTTTCCCAGCTTCCTTCTCTGCATGCTTGATATCATGCAAGGTATATACTCCAATTTGTAATGGAAGAGAAGGCCAAACATTTTTTTAGCTCTTTTCAGGGTTTGGGTAACCCCTTCAGCGCTGATTTGATAAGCTACCTCCCTGACAAGTAGCTTATCGGGGATGTAAAGTGGTAGCACATGTGGCTTAGCCTGACAGCCAAAAACTCTGATGTAGGTGAATTTCTCCTCCCCAAACCAACTTGCTACTGCAGTCAAATCTACCCCTACTTTCTCGGAAATTTTCGGGGCAGGCTTATTAAAAATTGAATAATGAATTGACAACATAAAACCGTTGCAGATTTGGTACAGGTGGTGCTTATAACTAGCCTTCCATAGTTTTCGATGATATATGTGAATGGGTGTGGGGTCTTGCGACGTCCACCTCCATCCCAGCACAGGAAACTCAGAATTAAAACACAACACATCCATAATATAGGAACTATAATAGAATGGCGGAATAACCCTCTCTGTGACACGATAGTCAGACCTGAAGTCGAGAATGGCTTTGGCTAACTTGTCGGATAATATAACCGCCCAATCCATGATTTCTCCACTACAGGCTGCCTCTATTAGGGTAACCATTTCTATGGTGAAATTGGCAGAGTCATGCAATCCCCATAGCCTACACATCATAATTCTAGCATAACAGTAAGGAGAACACAGGGAGTCAACTGAGTACTTACCCGAGGTTTCATGCTTGTGTTTTGCTAGATTCTGTCTCCAGCCTCGAATTGGTTCAGACTCGGTCTCGTTCTCTACTCGAAACTTCTCCAAAAATGCAGCATTATATTTCTTCTCTTCTAGCGGCAGGTGATACATTAGCCTTAGGTCTTCGGCTCGAAACGAACCGAAAACCCTCCCGTCCGTATTTTCAAACAGTCTATTGATAATTGGGAGCTCTTGGATTGCCCACCTTACCACATCTGTGTAAGGAAGAACCTACTCCCGAGCCGCTATTCTGTGTAGGAAGGAGTCAGCCAAGTCCTTTAAATTGGCATCAGATTTGTTGGTATTATCACATAAAATCTCTACTTCGGTCACCATTGGCCCTTTTGCTTCAATCAAATTATAAGTCCCTTGCCAAGTGGTCCTGGTGAGTCCTAAGCATGTTGTATCTGATATCAACCCTTTGTTCTTTCCAGTTGGATCAGTGACAGCTAGCCCTGCGGCTGGCGGAGTAGTAGGCATTGTAGTCTTCTTGGATTTCTTTCCCATTCCACTTTCTTCTATTTCTATGGAAGAATTCTGTGCAAGAGTGAAAGATAAGCGCAACACATGCAACAATATCATGAATCGAACAGAATGAAATATATATATATATATATATAATATATATATATATAATATATATATATATATATATATATATATTGATATATCTTGGCGCATTCATAGTAATTAATCGACTTAAGGTGGCCTTAGGATGAAATACGTGGATAGGCTTCAAGCTTGCTTTTCTTATTAAATGGTCGTTACGGCCTGTCAGTCTCATTAATTACAATTGCTTCGATTAATGGCTGAATGATTTATTTGAAGAATTCTTAGGGTGATTTGGCAGTTTGAACGCGGATGAGTGGCTTTTCCAAAGGATATGGCCTTAATTACGAATAAATCATATCAAACTGCCTTTATGACTGTTACTTTGAGAACTGTGCCATTTACTCTTTACGTAATCGGGCATCGGGGAAATGCTAGGTTATTGCATTGTTTTTGCTTGGAATCCCCGATCGCTGATATCCGATATTGCATCGCGTTGGGCATAGCTGGTAGGGCCGCTTAAGATGAGGGCATGGTGAGTCACCAATCGCCGATGGAAATATCGCATCGCATCGGACGAGGGGAAGCTTAATTGTGTTTTAGACGTTATCGCCGATTGCCGATTGTCGATTTCGCATCGCATTGCAGCAAGGATCATTACTCGTGTTACTTTATGCTTTGCCGATATCTGATAGCGATTTCGCATCTGTGAAAACTAACATGTCGCTTACATTGTGTTTTCTTTGTCCTTGCGATATGCGATCTTGCGATCTCTTTATCGCAATGATAAAGATAAATCGTTTTATATTGGGGTTTTTTGATTGGTTTTATTGAAAAATCCTTTTGTGAAATAGAACTTTAAATTGATACCAATTTGAAACAAAAATTAAAAAAGGGACCCATTTCACATTATAGTTGTGGAATTTTAATGATATGAAATGGGGGGTTGTTGTAGGGCACAACAGATTCTTAGGAATGATGTTGTTTCATGATGATTTTATGAGTAGTTGAAAAATGCTATATTGTTTCTATTGAAAAAAATTCTTGATGCATTTGATGATTGATGAGATGGATATAATATCATATTTTGATGAAGAATAGTTGGCACAGGTTCAGGGGGAGCAGTGATTATAGCCCTATAGTACCTTGTTGGCATTATGGTTTATGTTTTGTAAGGTCCTACCTTACTAACCAACAATAGTATAGAGAAGTAAAGGTCACATTGAATACTATTACTCAATTTTTATTTTTTATTTTATTTTTGTTTCACTCATAATATGACTAACTTAGCTATCATGTAATCATGTTACTTAAGCTATTTCAATGTAAGAATATAACATAAGAAGTCAAGGATAACTTTCTCTTAATATCACAAAATATATTGACCCAACAAAATTTCCAAGTTCATCAATTAAAATTCCCATCCCAATTATTAAGCTAATGCTTCTGTCGTGATAATTGTATAATGAATGTTACAGCAAGAGAAACTAATGTTACCAATTCAGAAGCATATTATTCTTCAAAATGTGTCAAGTAAAATAATGGACCTGCATAAATTGGGCACAAGTAGTTTTTTTCTACAGTCATTGAAGCAAAATAATGCACTCATGAATACATGCAACTCATACGAAATTGATTATGCTCATTTGCACAAATTCCTACAGAATTAGTCATTGTAAAATTGTTTCCAACCACAACCATTTTTTTAAATGAAAGCTTTAGATAATAAAAGTAAAAATTGTCTTATTCTCTATTCACACTTCATTAACTTATTAAATTCATTTTCACATTCATACAAAAAAATGTAGACATAGGAAGCTACATCCGTTAAATAATCTACTCATAAATTTTCTAGTGCATAAAAGCTACATTAAGTAGGACATTTACTCTAACAATTTATATGCTACATCCATTGAAGTTTTGACAAACACTTATGCAATCTAAAAACTAAAGCCATTTAGGAATTTTGAAAAAAACTTTGCAAGCATGTAATCTACAACCATTGAGGCCTTTTAACAAACACTTTGAAAACATGTAATCTACAACCATTAAGGCATTTTGTCAAACACTTGGAAGCCACAATTTTTGAAGGAAATTTGACATGAATATAAGATTCTCACTCAACATATTTAGATAATAAATTTTATATATTAATTCTTCAAATCGCAATATATTAAAACAATTACTAAATCATATTATTCTTTCACCCAAAACTTGACAATAGATGCACACAGTTGGCAACAACAATTTGCAAAATCACACAGATTTATGATCTAGGTTTTAAAAAGTGTTTTTTTAATCAAATTTGGGGTTACAGGTCCAAATGGCATAGATAACCCTTGATGTTTTCATGAATCAACACGAAACCATGCATAGATTAATTTTTAAAAACTAGCAAATATGTTAACTCCGGGAATTTCATTTACATTTTTTGTCAAACAGATGGCATGCAAGATTGACTCTACAACTATGAAAAAAAAATAACAACCTATAATTAAATTATAATTACTTATGTCTTGTCTAAATGCCTTTCAAAATCATTTCATCCACTATAAGTTAATTGAAGGGCTTTGAGATTCATCAAACATTATTTTCATTCAATCATTCCTACGAACCCATGGCAAGCATCTTGAACTATTGCAATACATAATGATTGAAACTTACCTTAGTGTTTCTCTTTAAAACTCTTGTCTTCCATCTTGTTTTGTTTTTTTTTACATTTTTATTTCAGCCACTGATCTAGTGAATCCTCCTGGTATATTTTAGATATGCATCCATTTCCTGCTCTGGTATGCTGCAAGTTAACACTTATTCATGCATAATGATAAAAAAACAATAGCATTTCTCATTCATTGATTTTCGCAAACACTTCGAAAAATATCCTGAAACACTTTCTAAAACATGTCTCTAATTATAGGAAATAGAACCATAACTCATGAAATCTTACCGAAGTCCTTTGCAATTTATTTATTGCCATTACCTTCATCGATATTCGTCTTTCCTTTCTCAAATGCTACAATATCGATGTTTGTATAATAGAATACACCAATAATAATTCCATAACATCTTGAGATCTAAACATCCATTCATATATACCACTTATTCTTCATTTTCAAGTATCCAATAAGATTCCAAATAACATAAGCTTAAACAAAAATTAGATCCTTCAACAATTTAAATTTCTACATTTTATTTTATGCTAAAGCTATACTATAATTTTAGGACAATAAAAATTATACCTAAAGAGATATTCAACTCCAATCATTGAGAATATGATCCATCTTTGATCCCTTAACCAACTCATTTGAACCATCTAGTTTTCCACCCAACTATATCCAGGGAGAAATTCTCCCCCTGGAACCCTCGAGCTGTAAGAGCTCACAAATAGTACCAAAATATAGCAGTAGAGAGATATCCAAGGAAAGTTAAGATAAGTTTCACTTCCTCCCAAAACCACTCACGATCAGCTACACCAGGTAGAGCTACTTGGTAATTTATTTTAGGAATTTCAAAATCATTTCAAAAGCAATTGGATACTCTCCAAGTCTCTCACTCTCATAATATTTTTCAAATCTCTCCAACTCTTGGTATCAGAATGCACCTCCTTCTCCCTCCAAGTGAGAATACATGAGACACATATATAGGAGGAGCAACAAATTCTTGTCATAAATGAGGAGTAATATGCATTCCTTGTATTCCATTTAGAGGAGTGTAACTCATGCCACTAAGGGGAGGTGTGCATGCCTTAGTTAAGGAGAGTGTAACTTATGCATTAAAGAGAGCGTAAGAGGAATCTTTTATGACATGTCTTTAATGAGTGTAAGAGAAATATGGCATTGTTTGATGAGTGCATAAAATAGAGTGTAATGTATTATTAAAAGAGAGAAATTTACATAGAGCCATGAGAGTCATCAAGGTGAGAGGTGTGAAGTGATTGAGGAGATGAAGGTGACTTGTAATTCCCTTTTAATAATAATATCATAGTCTCATAAAAGATAATATTAATATTAATAATATTGAGAATTAAGTCGAGATTGAACTATTAGGATTGAATAATGATAAGTTAAGTGATTTTACTTCAACTATACTTGATTGCCAATTTATATAGGGTGATTTACTATTTTTGGAAATTCATGCTTGAGATGCTAGACATGAATTTCTATTTTTAGAAAGTCAGTCTAGGATTGTGAAAAAAGAGGTTTTATTAAGGAAATTCATCCTTGAGCTGCCCATGAGTGGTATTTGTCTTCATAAGAATAGGGATTCCAAACCCCTATTGCATGCATATTCGTGCCTTAGTAGATTGAGGACTTCGTGCCTTGATCTACTCTAAAGATCAAAGATTCCACACCTTGATCTATTTAAATGTTCAGGACTCTATGCCTTAAACATTTTATTATAGATACAAGGCTCCACGTCTATATCTTTCATGGATTTAGGAATCCGTGCCCTAATTTCCATGGCTTCTCATCTACTCTGCTTTGAAACTCCGAGCTTCACCTTAAGGTACTGATTGTGAGCTCATAACCATCTGATGGTTTGTTGGTAAGGCCTTCTTCCAAGACCTGCACACATCAAAATCTCATAGATCAAAGGAATCAATGAATTTCATAATTAACTTATTCACATTTTACCAAAGATTGTGCATGACTTCCATAACCATTTTGGTTTTATAGAAATGACTTTCGCATCCATTTAAAATTTGAACATCCTTGTTTGAAAATAACCATGTTTCATATCACATCTTGCTCAATACAAGATTAAGCATATAAAATCATAAAAATCTTGTATCATGACTTCCACAGAAATTTATAATTTGAGCATCATTGTTTGCAAATAACCAGGTCCCCTGTCACATCCTACTCAATACAAGATTAAGGAAATATAATCATAAAAATCATGTATCATGAATTCCACAATCATTATAATTTGAGAATCCTTGTTTGCAAATAACTAGGTACCCTATCACATCCTACTCAATATAAGATTAAGCATATATAGTCATAAAAATCATGTATCATCCATAAATCATAATTAACCATATGTTCCACATAACCATGATCATCCATGGAACTATGTGTCTCAATCCTAGATCACCATCCATGTCAAACATCCATGCGCAAGCTAGGATACGAAAAAGGAAAACATCGATAATATTCTCTTAACCAAAAGCAATTCTTATACAGACAACCATAGATATGATCCTAAGCCCACAACAACTAGGTGACCCAAGCCAGGTCTATAGCTATAAGCATGTACATAAGTTTTTCGTGCATAATATTATATCATTATATCAAAATCACCATCTCTAAGTGTCATCAAAGCTATCTCACCAACAAGGGACACTACATGTTGCCACTGCTACAAAACCCTCCAAAATGTTGGCTTACATTCAACTTTGGAGCCTAATCTGATTTTACATACTATCGTCACAAGCATTAAGATTCATTACATGTGTTTTCTAAAGTAATCTTGTCCTGTTTGAATGGAAATCAAAGTGTCGTCTTTTAGCATGTCAAGTGTCACGTAATCCACAAAAGCTAGTTTCAGGGGTTTGAAGGGGTAATATTTGTGTAAATGAGTTGGTATTACCATGTAAACATGTATCACAATCATTTGAAAAGTTTCAAGCACTGCCATACAAGTGTCATCATCATCGTCACAAAGTGTATCTTAGGTGTCACACTTGGTGTAAGTAATCACAATTTTTTCACATTGAGGAGAGGATGTTTTTCATGTGTTCTGAGTGTTCCATGTTGTGTTGTCAAATAATCTAAGTGTGTGATCATGTTCGGAGTCATGTTTTTTTCCCATGTTTCTTTCACTGATCTGACACTTAGTCAAATTGGGAAAACTCCTAGGCCAAGCTAGTAAGTCTCTTTTAGCTAGCCTGAACTGTGCACTGTGCAGTCTCAGCCCTCAAGTAGAAGCCTTACCTCTTGGAACTGCACAATGCGCAGTTCCTGCCTCCACGAAATGTTCACTGTTCAATCTCAGTGCTCAAGCCAAAACCCTAAGCTCCAAATTTGTGAAATCTACCTCTCCAGTTAGCCCTGAACTATGCATTGCATAGTCTCAGTCCTCAAGCCCAACCATTGAGCTCCTGAATTGTGTAATTGCTCAATCCCCTAGTCTCCATGTCCTTATAGCCCTATGTAATGGGAAATATTGGTGCTCAGACCTTTAGCCTAACTTCTTGAATCCCTCATTCGAGCAATCCTCAAGCCCAGTATAACTTGAACTAAACATTGCATAGTCTCAAGGCTCAGACCTGACCCTTGACTATCTCAATTGTGCAATTGCGCAGTCACTAAGCCTCTCCCTCAGTCTTCCACCTAGTTCCAACTTAGTTAGTGGATCATCATGAGGCATCTTAGACTAGGGTTTTATTGGACTGATTTTGTCTTGTCATGAGTGAATTTTAGATGTAGGTACTCTATCATGTTATGAAAGGATCATGGAGAAGGAGACCATGCTAGAAGACGCCTATGTAGATGAAAATACAAGTGGATCAATCAGGAGGAAGTATAGGGATATAAGTTTGTGAAAATAACTCAATTTTTTATAATGCTAAAGAGTCCTCATATCTAAGCCATAAGGAGTTGAAAAAAGGGATCATATCCAAGAAGAAACAAAGAAATCAACACCAAAGAATGGCTTGACATTTCCATGTCATCATACAATCCATGTCACTAGTGTCATGTCATGTCATGTCATGATTCATCATGTGCCACATCATATTCTGGATTATTTTAAATTCTTATTTGTGAATGTATTGTAAAGTGGAAGTCCAAAGGACACAAACATAATGTAAAGAGTCATGTAAAAGTTGAAATGTCATAGAAGTCAAAAAATTATGAGGGTAGTCAAAGAGTCACAAGGGAGGTGAAGGATCACCCCATTAGTTATATATACACCCTCATTGTACAAGTGAATGACTTTTCACATTTTCTTCTCCCATAAAGCATAAGAGAGACAAGTTAGTTATTTTTGTGAGAAAGTAGTGGCCCCAATGCTCCACTATTGGAGTTAGTGGTGTTCATTGTATACATGTGTCTTTGGAATTTTACTTAATATTTGAAGCCTAATTGTTATGATACCAACTCACAAAAAGATAGAAAATATAGATCAACGCCTTAGAAATAAGCCTCTTTGAGGGGGCAACCTCATTTACATTACACAAATGAATAATTCTTGGATGATACAAATGACAAGACCTACTTTCTATATATAAGAGTCTAAGAGGTCATAATATAATCGGAGCCGACATAACAATAATAATGTAAGGGCACAACAATAACAATAGTGGGTTTCTATGGGGCACAATAGTAACAATATGGGGACTGCATGGGTACAACAATATAATAAGGGGGTTGTACTAATAAAAATAAGGGGTTACACTAGTAGTATAGGGGCCTAACATGCCCCTCTCCTTCAAAAAGTGTTGTCCTCAATTCTTGCGTAGTTCTTGATGATTTTGTATAAAATTCTTGTACTCCCATGTGGAATTTTCAGTGGGTAAGTTCTTCCACTTGATGAGATACTCTGAAATTGATCAATTTTGTAGCTTTCGAGTTCTTGTTTCTATGACTGCTCTAGGTTCCAATGTGATTTTTCCTTCCTCTTCAAGTTCTCACAATATTGTTTGAATTGGGATCTTCTGTAACTTTTGAATGAGTGGCCACACTTCTTCGTCCTTCTTCCATTCATCCCTTGCTTCGTTTATCCAATCTAGTTGGATAATAGAAATAGCGTGAAACAATGCTTCCACATCCTCATCATTTCTTGAGAGTGCATCTGCAACAAAAATTTTCTTCCCTTTTCTATAGATCATGTCAAAGTCATAACCCAACATATTTGTGACCCATTTTTTCTATTCTTCCAAAGATAATATTTGTTATAAAAAGTATTTAAGACTATCATGATCCATTTTTACCTTGAAGTGTCTTCCCATTGGGTAAGGTTGCCATTTCTTAAGTGCATGTAGTATTTCCAACGTTTCCTTCTCATAAATAGCTTTCTTGAGATGTAGCCATAAAAATACCCAATCACCTACATCAAAACATTTTTCACTGTGATGTTGATCTACCTGTTCTTTCATTCGATTCTACACCAAAGTGGTGTTATCCTTTAAAAGTTGGAGAACTTTTTGTTGATGCTCGATGTGATCTTTCACTGTTTGAACTCTTTTCTTCTTGATATGTCCTTCAATCTTTAGAGTTTGAGGAGTGGTAATTTCTTCCAATGCTTTACAACATTTGGTCGGATTCATTTCTTGATGCTCGATGTGAACTTTCACTTCTTGAACCTTTTTCTTCTTGATATGTCCTTCTATCTTGATAGTTTGAGGAGTGCTAATGATGTAGGGTTACCCCTACTTTACCTATAGTATGCATATAAACCATGCATAAACCATTTCTGCCTAGGAATTATATGATCTTCCAGTCAAAGATTCATTATAATCAAAAATAGGAGAAGGCCCCTTCCATTAGAACTTATATGGAAACATTTATTTAGCTAACCATATAGTCTAACCCTTCATTCCTTTCACTATCAAGACTCTTTAAATCCCCACAAACCCTTGTTAATCCCCATGCCACACATATATCCAAATCCACTTTATAACTTTGGGTTATAATTGGAAAAAACCTTATATTGGTGATTTAATCCGCTGTAATTCTCTTATAAGAAAATACAGTAAAAGCATGCACAAACATACCTTTTTTCGCCCTTCATAATCCTTTGCACATTTTCCTAGAATTACCTTTATCGCAATCGCTCATCGCAAGTTACCGTGGTTATAGCACATATACGCTCTATCACCCCTCTAACTCTGATATGCGACTATCAGAATCATTTAACACCACTTAAGCCTTAAAAGACTTGGCATAACATTTTACTGAATACAAAGGAAAATACATGAAATCCCAACCCCAAACACATAAGGCCAGACTTCAATTATTTTACACTCGCGTTCATAAATATCGTCGGGTTTGCCTTTCCATATCGAAGCTTCCATTTTGTGGCTCCTCCTCCGATTCCCATTTGTCGATGTCTCTGATCTAACATCTCAAATCTCCGATCGGCTTCATCGCTATCGACGTATCGACATTGATTAGCCATTACCTAATCGGCGTATCGTAATGTCGCTTATTGGTTGTTCCGTTAACCTTCTCACTTGACTTCTTCCACTTTAAAACTCCGATCCGACATGTATTTCGGATCTGATGGGTTTTAGGTCACATTCGATAAGGGCTTCAGGTCTGGCTATACATCACATGTCGCAATCGCACTTTTCTTCCTCCCTTTTAAATATTGCGATGCAATGCCAATTGTTACACCCCCATAACTTAATCCTGGGCATTGATCTTCCCGGTCCAATGGCTACTGTGCATGGATACTTCACCTCTTTGCTATTCCAATTACTTATGTTTTTATGCTATTTCTTCAACGTTTCGCTGTGGCTTCAAGTTTCTTCAAAGTTTTGGTTCCTCAACTTTCTCACTGTGCACTTTCTCCTAAGCTTTGTCTTTGATCCTTCTAATGGATTCAACACTTCGTTATGATCTACTTCATCATGCTTCTCTCTATGTGTTTTCCGAACTCCACCTGCATAAAAAGTTATACAAAATACTCTGATTCACTCCTCACTCACTATTCAATACTCAACACACACTTATACAATTTAGAATTGAATCTTTGTGCTTATACATATATCAATAAACAATTACATGATGAAACTCTTTGTCTCTTCTCGGACAGATCTTCTAATTAGTGGCCTCAGATTATCATCTGCCCGTAGGCTTACAAACACAACTAAATATCTAACTCTCTCTCTCTCTATCTAACCTCTCCAAACTCTCTCTTTTTTCCTTTTCAATACATTATTAGCAGTTTCTTTATAATTGAGGAACTGTTCCTCAGTTACTTTTCAGTTGCTCAATAGTTTCTTCAAACTAGTTCCTAACTAATCCTACCTTGATTTTCTTGCCTAATTTAAAACTAATAATGGCTGAGCTAGTCTTAATTTTAAATGAACCACTAAATAGATTCCCTATCTACACTTGCTAAGAAATAAAGATTATTTTACATGAAATTTTACAATGGCCCCTTCTTGGCTAACGTCTAGACCTTTAGGTCCGACTAGATACTTCGAGCTTGATCTTTGAGTGCCAATGCTCCTACATCATACTCCCAGAGTTGAAAAAATTCATGATGTCCTGATCATGTGCCTTCATAAGTTAAATGGAAAACCTCTAGGGTCCCAAACTTTTGTTTGTTTTTTTCCATAAGCTTCATTGTCTTCATCTCTCTTTGTTCGTAACCTTCCAGGCTTCCACACCTTATGTTGTAGTGCTATGCTATCTTTACTTTCAGCATTGTTCACCCTCCATTCAATTTTACAACAGATTACATGCTTGTCTCTGCTGTAGTTTTTCTTAGGTACTCGCATCAAATCCCATAGTTCATCTATGGCCTCTTGCAGTTCAATCCTTTTTTGATAACAAATCTTTCTTTTATTACTCTATCACTTCATCTCACTGCACATTGTCCTTTCATATTTAAATTGATGATTACTTCCTTCATCTTTTTCGACTTCAACTTTTGTTATTATTATTAATATTTCTCCAGATACTACTGTAGATATTGCTGCTACCCAAAGTTTCTGAGTATCCTTGAAGTTATCTCCCTCTGCAATATCCAATTGCTACTCCTTATCTGCAAATTTACTTTCAAAAAGTAAACTGCTCTCCAATTCCCTGACTGCAGTAATATATTCACCCACATTACTCTGTATATTAATTAACATCACATAGTTTATCAAACTAATATCTACTTTTGTCTCAGTCAAAACTTGAGACATTCTTCTGTCAATATCTGCAATCCCTTTCCCATGCTCATATGCTTCCAATGAATAGTTCAGCAATTCACTTTCTACCTAATTCCTTTCAAACACCTCATCACTATGCTACTTATTGATTCCAACACAAATCTCCTCATTTTCCTTCACAACATTCCATAGTTGTTCTTCAGCTCCTTGACTAATCTTGGTAGTCAGTTCAGTCTCCTTTAGTTCTATGTCTGATTCTTCTTTAGCATGAGACATATTTGTCCCATCCTCCTATACATTTCTATTCTTCTCTTTGTCACTGTTACGTGACACTTTCATCTATCCTTCTAGGCTGAATGAATCTTCCTCATTCACATCTCTACTTATGCATTCTTCAAAAGGCCTCATTTCTTCATCAAAATTACTAAAACCTAAATCATTTACCTAAGGTCCCAATTCATGGCTTGACTCAAACTCTCTTAACAGTTTTTCTAATAATAAAATCTCTCTATTAGCTTCTTCAAGTGTTAAATTTCTATGCTTGACATCTTCCTTCTCTTCTTCT
This sequence comes from Pinus taeda, assembly GCA_000404065.3. Taxonomy (NCBI): domain Eukaryota; kingdom Viridiplantae; phylum Streptophyta; class Pinopsida; order Pinales; family Pinaceae; genus Pinus; species Pinus taeda. The sequence continues at coordinate 80,768 of APFE030248481.1, forward strand.
TGCTTTTGGCTACCCATATAAGCCAAACTCCCTCTATTTACAACTTTAGCAACATGCTGAAAATAAATATTTTCTTCCAACTGTGTATAAGCTTCCTCATGAGACCTAACTGTCTCATCCTTCTTATTTAAAACAAAATTCAAATTATGTCTCTCCTTTTCATCTTCTTTGACAATACCCAAATATTTTCCATCATCATGTATTACATCTTCAAACATACAAAAATTGTTAATTTCAAAAGCATAAGGCTCAATAGCCTCAACTGATGTTTGGGATATCATTTCTCCATCTTCAAGTTCACAAGGAACTTTTTCTTCTCCAAAAACTTTGTTTTGTTGTAGTTAAACTCCTTTGATCTCAATTGAAAATCCATTATTTGCTCAAGCTTCCTCAGCTCCTCTACTAACTAAGTATTCATCTCCTGCTCTCTCTTCTTTTGTAGCCTATGCCATTTTACCTTATTTTTCATTATATAACCATACCTTTGGTCTTTCTCTTTCCTCTGTAACAGTTCCATTAGTAATTCAAGATAGACTCTTATATTAGCCTTCTCCCTCTCATATTATCCATTAGTCAACTGCTTCCATATGCCATTTGCCTTGGCATATTCTTTCTTCACTTTTCTTCTGATGTGGTCTTCCTCAGAACCTCTGCTATGATTGTCAATAGCCATCTTCTTCTCCTCTCTCTATGAGTTCCTCATTCATTCATTATGAGCTGCACTAAAGCCCCCGCAACAACAAGTCCTCCTTGTTGCAACTTACCTCACCAAGATTTCCTCTGTACTTGGTCTTTTGGAAAGTACTTGGTTCTCTATCTCTGGAGCCTCCTTGAGCACTTCTCTCTGCTCCTTCTAGGCTTCAATTCATCTGCACCTTAGAGAACACAATTGTCCTCTTGTATTTCAATCACAACTGAAATACTAGGTTTTGGACACACTCTCTTATAAACCCTTACTAGCTTCCTTGATCACTGCTCTTAAGGCTGTGATCTTCTTGCTGAGATGCTTCACTAATTTTTGTTACCTGCATATCAATGATATTTAAAACAAAGACCATTCCCAAGCTTTCAAAAGCTTGCTCCTCAGTTCCCTTTTGAATACTCTTATCCTCTTTCTTTCTTTTGTTCCATTTCTCACCTACATCTGGAATGCATGTAGCCTCTGAGATAATAGTAGGTGACAAAGTAAATGTGACTCCAGCAAGATTTACGACAACGTTGTCCAGATTTGTTACAAACAACCTTGCTAATTCATGATGGAACTTAACCCTCTCTATCATTCCATAAAACTCAAAATATGACTGATGTTTAAAGCATGAGGTGGCTAATGGGAAAGCAAGTAGCTCGCTGATACTGATGGGTTCCTCCCTGATAATCGTACCCCCTTTGGGAGGTTTTCTCTGCTACAAATTCCTATCCCTAGAACTGTCATTGAGGGTCTCCTCCCCAGTTTCATAATCACTATCCATTGGCTTGATTGACTGTAAATTCTAGTGAGGAAAGAAGGGATAGTGTGGGTGAGTGATGAGTATGAAGAGATTTTTAGAAAGAAATAAAATGAATGGGATGGAATAGGGATGTGAATAAGATTTGATGAAGTGAAGGGTTTGAAGGATTAGGGTATAAGGGGAATGATTAGGGTTTTGAGAATTTAGGGTATAGAGGTTGTGTATGTGAGTAGGGTTTTGGGGAGTATTATGTGTGGGAATGGGTATACATGAAGGGAATGATCCTTAGAGAAGCTTGTGTGGGGTTGGGAATCAGCAACCAAGTAGAGAAAAGGAAAGCAAATTGAACAGTGAACTGTGGAAAAATTGTAATTCATGAGACAACTAGGGTTTAGTTTTTCAAGAGACACACTCTAAGCACAATAATTCTTTAGCAAGAGTGGCAACCATACATACTTGTGAAAAGGGAGGAATCTTGAAGATTGGAAGAAATTTGAAGCAATTTTGGTGTTTTTGAGTGTTTTAGCAATGTGTGTGCAACATTCAACAAGTGCATAGTGCCCTCCAATAGGTGCGTAGCGCCAATTATATGCACAGCGCTAGTTATATACGCAATGCCAACTGCCTAATGTGCAACGCCACCAAATTTTTCACAAAATACTTGATTTTTCTTTCGTTTCCCCAATGATTCCTCCAAATCACAGTTTTTTGCTCCACACTTCTAATTTTCAAAGTAAAATGACACATAACAATGAAAAACTTTACGTACCTTCTCACTTTAATTTTTATCTATTCAAAACCCACTTTTATAAAGTTTACAATGACTTCTTTTGAATGCTCTGTTTTTATGCTTTGAAGCTTGACCCTTTTCCCCTGGGAATGTGATGAACTGATGCTTTGATGTTTTGCTTTTGCAGTGGCAGAAATTGGGAAGATGACCAGGAACAACTGAATAGTACTTATTACATATAGGAACCATAAAATTACATCAAATTACATGGAATTAAAACAATAAAATGTAAATGCTCTATTTTACGTCAAAAACAATTTTTGAGGTTAAAGAGCTTTATTTTGCTTATAAAATGGAAATTTATAATTTGTTGAACTTTATTTACCCCCTCAGGTGTCTGCTGACATTTATTACTCTTTTGAATGACCATGGTGAAAAACCCTAAGACCTAGTGAAAGTAAAGTCTAATACTGATTTTTATAAATGATGTGAACGAGAATGATTATGAATGAATGAAAGCATATGTGAAATAGGCCAGCAGGTAATACCATGAGGGACAAGTGAAATGAAACCCTACCATTAGTTGATCCATGACCTAATGAAGTGCAGCTCATTAGAATGGGACACCTAATATGAAATACAAAAGATAAATTTTGATCACTGATGGTAGTGCCAAAGCACTGACACTAAATTTGGCTCCAATGGGGATGGTAGCTCCTTGGAGCTGCCAAGAACTATAGATATCGGGAAAAAATAGACTTGTTCCTCTTCCATTGGGCAATATGGTCAATACATTTCGAAAAGTGAAACTGATACTATTAGATTGACTCCAGACTCAAATCGACTAAAGACTCAAACTGACAAACTGAAACAAACAAACTAATACAAAACTCAAACTGATATAAAATTGTCAACTTTATAGCCTTCACCTCGGGACTCAACCTGAAATGTATTCCATCTTTTGAAAACTTGTAGTTAAAATAAAATGGTATATACAATGATGGCTTCATGACTTCAAAAATTACCCTAGAAGAAGTAGCACTTCACGAGCATACCATTGACTGGTCCTCCTGAACAATCCTGTCCATCCATTTCTTTGAGAAAGAATGCATTTTTCCCTCTGTATGTAGCAACCTATAAGGTCTCTTCCACAATTTTTCAAACTTGCCATGCTTGCCTTTATCTTCATTCCTTGCATCCCTCCATAACACCACATCATCAAGCTAGAATTTATTTGCTTTAGTTTTCTGATCATAGATCTTTTTGATCTTCTCTTGCAATCTGAAAGTATTTTGGAAGACTTCCTTCCTTGTCTGCTGTAAATGTATCATCTAGTTTATTCTTTGCTGAAAATCATCTTCCTCACTACCAGCTTCCTGAAAAAGTTTCACAACCGAGATTTCCAGGGATATCAAGAAGACTATATCAATGCCATATATAATTTCAAACAGAGACATACCTATAGACTTCTTTTTTCTCACTCTGTCGGCCCACAACGCATTAACTAACTTCTTATGCTAGCCTTTATTATTTGTTTCCAGTAGATTTTTTATGATATTTGCAATTGATTTATTAGATGATTCAGCCAGACCATTACCTTATGGGTAATATGTTGTGGAGTGACCCAAGGTAATCTTATATTTGCTGAAAAAATCGATCATCTTCTTGGATTTGAACTCAACTACATTATCTATTATGATTTTACTAGGACAACCAAAATGAGATAAAATATTTGATTCCAAAAATTGAATGACTACCGTGTCGGTTTCCTGCCTAGTCAGGATTGCTTCAATCCACTTGGTAAAATAATCATTGTTGTTAGGATCCACTTGTGCTAAGCCGAAGATGTTGGATGAATTTTACCAATAAAATTGAGTCTCCACTACTGAAAATGTGTGCTGACTTCAACCGGTTTTAATGGAAGAGGCAACAACTTTCTTTTCCCTTGATAGACTTGCTACTCATGACAATTCATGACTGTTTTATAGACATTTGAAAGCAAGGTGGGCCAGTAGTATCCCGCTCTCAAAATTTTGTTTGTTTTTGTCTTCCAAAACAAGTGGCCACCACAATCGCCCTTATGAAAATCACTCATTACCTATTGGGCCTCATCTTTGATTAAACAATTTAGCAAAACACCACCTGGATCCTTCCAATAAAGGGCATGATTCAAAATGTAGAATTTAGAAGATTTTAGTTTAAGATTTATACCTTTATTCTTTGACATTTCTGGAGGTAGAGAAAGATGTTGGAGTACATAAACAATATCTGAATACCATGGGGACTGCAAGAATATTTCAGACACTTGAATTAGAGAGCTATCTTCTTCATCTTCAGACATGGAAGAAATAAGATTTATATCTAATGCATGCAAATTTGATTCCACCATCAACCTTGCTAGACCTTGTCCTTTGATCAGCTTTGTAGGCTTGATCTCCAAGTCATATTCTAACATTGTTACAATCCATTTTCCCCATCTTCCTTTTGGATTGGTTTGTACCAGCACATCTTTAACTGCTGCATTGGGAACATATGCTAGGATGTGAGAGTGCAGAATATACACTCGGAAGTCTTTCAAGGCTTTGACAAGAGAAAGAGCCTGTTTCTCAATAATGTTGTACTTCAAGGCTGCATCCCTAATAATTTTGCTAAAGAATGCAATGGGCTTTTCTACTTGATCTCTCGTTTGCATTAAAACTGCTGCTAGGGTATGCTCAAATGTGAATGAGAATAAAATGAAATCTTGTGTATAATCTGGACTAATAAAAACTGGAGCTATGGATAAGGCATACTTTACCAAATTAAATGATTTCATGGCTTCTCCATCCATTTCACCATGTTATCCTTCTTCAACATATTAGTGATTTCTCTCAAATGTTTAGCAAGATTAGGTACAAATATTCATAAGAAATTCATCTTACCGCTGAATGCTTGTATTTCCTTCTTGTTCCCGGGAAAATCTATTTGTTGAATTGCTTCTTCTCTTGATGGATCAATGTGAATGCCTTCCTTCAAGATGATATGGCCCAGTAACTTCCCTCCATCCATAACAAAGAGAATTTTCTTCATATTGAGCGATATTCCAAATTTCCTACATCGCCGAAACACCATCCGCAAATGGTGAAGGTGCTCATCATCTGAATTTGAAAACAATGTTAAATCATCAAGATATACAACTAAAAATACATCTTTTTTCTTTGCAAAAGCAATGTCCATGGGGTGTTGAAACGTGGTTCCAACATTTTTCAAGCCAAATGACATCTTGGCATAATGAAATGTTCCCCAAGGAGTGTTGAATGTTGTCTTATCTCTGTCATCTTCATGCACTAAAATTTGGTTGTAGCTTGAATATCCATCGAACAATGACATACGAGATGCTCCAACTACTCTCTGAAGGATGTGATCCATTTGTGGCAGCGAGTAATTTTCCTCCAATGACACTTAATTTAAATTTCTGAAATCAATGCATAATCTGATCTCCCTAGTCTTTTTCCTCAGAACAAAATTAGAAATCCAATCAAAAAATATGATTGGAGCAATTATACCAGCCTTGTTTAATCAACTTACCTCTTTTTCAATTGAAGGCAACTTCTTGGTGTTACACTGAATTTTGTCACCTTGACTATCTGCAGTTATATGGCCCCATCAATAGCCATATTGTCCTCTTTGTCAAGCCCCATACCTCTGCTCTTCATGTCAAAACTTCAAAAGAGAGAAAGTCACTTGAAAACATGTTTATCTCTGGGTACGCAGGTTCTCTCTACCTTGCCTGCGTGTACGCACCCCAAATACATTGTACCTGCGTATTTATACGCTCTGTATACTAAAGCTAGGGTGCGTACCCCTGTAAAGGTCAAAAGGCGCAAGTTTCATCTTTAAAAAGTTACTTGTGGTCACTTCTAGAGCCTTCTAGAAGAGTTCTTGACGTGTATTGAGCGCCTCCAGATGGTTCATGCACCCCTATGATAGAGGAGCTTATCCCATCAAGAGAGGAGCTACCCCATCCAAAAGAGGGAGTATCCCATTGATGTTGGAACTGAATAACCTCTTCTAGAATACTATAAATACAGGCATTGGGCCAAAGGAGGGGAGGTTGAAAGCTGAACATTCTAAAGGGTAAATGCTGCTGGAATTAGGACTTCCATTTGTTGACTTGTGAAGAGAGATCACTATCCTTCCTTGTTGCCATAGTGGGAGTGGGTGAGCTTGTCAAAGTAGAGGAAATCTCTTGCTGGACCCTGGGAGGAGCTTGCACAACACCAAGGCTCAGGTTGTAATGGTTCCTTTGATTATTTAATACAAATAAGTCCATTCTTCTCAATGATTTGTTAATGAATTATTTCATGTATTCCTTGGTCAATATGATAGATATGCTTTGTTTTATAATGAATATTCAGATGCTATGTAATCGTTTGCTTTGTTAGTGTATGCAGGTCTGAAAGTGAAGGAGGAGCTCATCTGGATCAGCAAGGCTGGACTGCTACAACAAGCGTGGGACCTAAGGTAAGATCGAAAACATTTGAATTCTCATAGAATGATGTGTATCTAGAGAAGGATAGCTCTTGTTTGGTTTGTTTGTCATTAGAGAGTCTTAGACTCCTAGGAAGGTTGGATTTGTCCGCAAATATAACTCATTCCGTGTGACAAATTGGCGACTCCAGTTGACATAGTAAAAGGAACTTTCCTCATTGCAGCCTGTTTCATTTTTTAACGAGGTTGGTACAGGAAAAAACTATGCTCGCACTCCCATATTTAATTTTTTAACGAGGTTGAGACAGGAACAAACTATCCTCGCTTAAAAATGAATCAGTGAGTGTGAGGAAAGTTCCTTTTACTGTGTCAACCTCGTTAAAAAATGAATCAGTGTTTACGAGGATAGTTTTTTCCTGTATCAACCTCGTTAAAAAATGAAATAGGCTGCAATGAGGAAAGTTCTTTTACTGAGTCAACCTCATTAAAAAATGAATCAGCTAGATTTTAAGATATGTAGTTAGATTGTAGAAAGTAGGATTTTGCGAGGAAAGTTCCGGTTACTGAGTCAACCTCGTTAAAAAATGAATCAGGTTAGAGGATAGTTCCTGTTACTGAGTCAACCTCGTTAACAAATGCATCAGGTATGAGGATAGTTCTTTTCTTGTGTCAACCTCCTTAAAAATGAAACAACTCCCTTTTCAAGGTGAATATTGAAAGTAAACCTTCATTCAAGTGCAATGAAGCCTGGGGGGCATGTACCTAGCTCTGCATCATTATACTGGGGGCATGCGAACTTTTTGAGCATAGTTCCTTGTCTTGTGTCAAGCTCGTTAAAAAATGAAACAAGGGTAGGTTAGGTAGGTAGATTGTAGAGAGTAGTCATGAGCATAGTTCCTTGTCTTGCGTCAAGCTCATTAAAAAATGAATCAAGGAAATTAGAGCATAGTTCCTTGTCTTGTGTCAAGCTCGTTAAACAATGAATCAAGGTTTTTAGAGTAAAGTTTTTGTTAGGTAGATTGTAGAGAGTAGTCGTGAGCATAGTTCCTTATCTTGTGTCAAGCTCGTTAAAAAATGAAACAACTCCCACAATTCTTTCCAAGATCTTGAAAGTAAATCTTCATTCCATCCACCTCATTGAATGCAATGAAGCTTGGGGGGCATGTACCTTGATTTGCGTCATTAT